>WWET01002127.1:110929-121680 GCA_011038615.1 Limnodynastes dumerilii
ATAGGTAATATGAGCACTTAGGAACTATATGGAAATAGTGAATATATAATATCACATGAGATATCCCCTAAAAACCCTTTTACAGTCACCATTTGTAAGTACCAAATCTAAGATGACCTCTTTGCGAGTGGGCTCTTTCACCAGTTGTTTAAGGGACACTCCCTGTAATTAATTTAAAATGTCCCTACTTCTAGTGGAGCTTGCTGAAGACTCACCCCAGTTTACATCAGGTAGATTAAAATCTCCCATGATTATTACCTCCCCTTTTAATGCCATAAAGTTTTTAATCATCAAGAGCATGCATGAGTCTCTAGTAGATTGCTTAACTATTGCTCATTTAACATATTGGGTGGATGGCTGAAATTCCAAAATAACCGATTATTAGCAGGGATTCGGGGTATATATATTTAATATAAAGTGAGAGCAACAGATATAAGCTAACATAAACCCCTATCTTTCATGTTCTATATTAACTGCTGATATGGGGCTGTTTTCAGAGATCCATTTCCATCAAGGAACGCAATTATACACACAGCTGGTGCAGGCCAAACCCTCTCACACCCCTGACACTCCCCTCTCTCTGCCGTGCTGTCGGTGACTTCCACCTCCATAGACCACTTGTAACATTCCGTGAGCAGCTGTGTGCGTATGTGTCCTCCGTACGTGTGCTTCATGTTAGTCGCGCCCACATACCTTAATTTATGCCTTCCCCAGTCCATTTTTAGTTAAATTCTCATGTGCGTATTTTAATGTCTCATATCAGGTCGTATGTATTCAAGTGCGATTCACAAGTCCGTCCGTGAGGCACTTACGTGCGTATAGTCTACGTAAAATAAGTTACTACGCATGCGCAGTTGAAATGTACCTAAAAATACGCGTGAAAATGGTTCTCTGAATCAGGCCCATCATCTATCTATGATGGTGCATTATAGTGCAACTGGGAGTGGTTTTGTGCAGATTTGGCACTGTGGCCCGGATTCACAGCACCAGACATATGACACATATATATGTCTGGTGCTGTGAATATACGCAATCCATAGATTGCGCATATGTGGTCTTAAAGACCACATATACACAATATACGTAATGATACGTAGATTACGTAAAATAGTTACTACGCATGCGCAGTAGCTATTTTCGGTAATTTACGGATGTATGTGTCATACGTCCGGTGCTGTGAATCCGGGCCTGTGTTCTTACTACAACAACCAGCTAATTTTTGGAAGTCTGCAATTTCCATAACACTTTCACTGAACCTATCGCTAAGTTTATCTAATGCAGAATTTTCCGTGCATCTTCATTTACTTTCTTATAAACCAATTTTTTAATGGTTAACTGTTTACTTACATCTCTTACAGATGTTCGTCGTGGGTAGCATAAAAAAGCAAATCTAGTCACTCAGCCTAAACCTGATGTTTGTACGGACCATTGGTTTGTACCACAATAGACATACAGTAAATGAAGGATCTAAGACTCCCAACTCCAGGATATAAAAAAAATCTACTAATACAATGTGGCTTTTTAATGATTATATGGAGTACATTAATTATAGTTGCAAATAAACAGACTATGGGGTAGATCCTGAACAACGTTTGCATTACGTTTGTTCGCGTAGCGAATTTTCGCGTACGTAAATTCGCACCGCTACCCTTAACACACCCCCTGCACGGACGTATTTTGTGAAAATACGCTACCCAAACCCTACCTTAACTTTTCCAGACGTAACACAATACGTCCGCTAACGGGCGTACAGACTACGCGAACGTACGCAGCTTAGCACGCCCATACAGTCTGCAATTTCCATAATACTTTCACTGAACCTATCGCTAATTTTATCTAATGCAGAATTTTCCGTGCATCTTCATTTACTTTCTTATAAACCAATTTTTTAATGGTTAACTGTTTACTTACATCTCTTACAGATGTTCGTCGTGGGTAGCATAAAAAAGCAAATCTAGTCACTCAGCCTAAACCTGATGTTTGTACGGACCATTGGTTTGTACCACAATAGACATACAGTAAATGAAGGATCTAAGACTCCCAACTCCAGGATATAAAAAAAATCTACTAATACAATGTGGCTTTTTAATGATTATATGGAGTACATTAATTATAGTTGCAAATAAACAGACTATGTCCATTTTGCACATTTAACTAATAGTGTCCTTCCAAGGACCATTTGCTTAAATCCCAACAATGATGATGTGTTGATATTCACCACAAATCTAACCATAATGTTCCCTTTCCTGATGAGTAAATATATTCCTTTTAAGTTAATTTTTTTTAAACTATTTCCATGGGAAATATAATGATTGTGTCCATAATCAGTGCCGTTGGACAACACTTTCAGTTTACTTGGTGCCCATCCTATATTAAATGCTTAGGGATTATACTTAGAATGTTCTCTCTCTGCTCATGGAGATCGTACGGAACCTACAAACCTGGGACCGGATTCAGCTTTAATAACGCAGGTCACTTACATACGCATTGTGCATAAGTGACCTGTCTTCACTGGAGGGTGCATGCCGTGGAAATGGGCTGTGCTTCCCTTTCGCCCACTAAAGTGGGCGGGGGGAAGCATTTAAATTGTACAGTGTGGGAGGGGGCTCCCACACTGTAGCGGATCAGCGGTCGGATCCGCCCGTCGCATTTAAGGCAGGCTTATGGCAGTATAAGCTGCCATAAAGCCTGCACGACAGAGGGGAGTGACAGGAGGTGTGCACTCCCCTCTGTCTCGCGTTATTACAGACCCCCGCACGCGCGTAAAGCTTGCAGGAGTCTGAATCTGACCCCTGGTCCTTCCGCTGTCTCTCATCTTTAGAAAAGATAAAGATTGTAAAGATTAACATATTCCTTTCATTAGATACTGAGACATTTTTTGATCTCATGTTGTAGACTCCCTTCATGATAGAAGGGACTCTGCCAGATTTGGAAAAGGAAGTAGAAAAGTTTTATAGGAATTTTTTATTTTTTTTAAAACTAGATGGGTAACAGCAAACTCATATATTGTCACTTTTTGACTCAATGGAATAGTTTTTAATTAGAGCTCCCTTTCAACAATAGGGATTATACCTGTACACATACCATGTGCTAAAACTAGGTCCGGTACATAGTGTCTGTATTAGCATGGATGGAATCTCCCCTTTCCCCAACTTCTTCTCTTCCACTCCCACAGGACTTTATATTTTTGTCCAAAAAATGTGGCATTTTATACAATTTGGCACAGAAAACTTAAAGACATAAATGCTTAAAAACTAAAGTGAGTTTACTATATATCTACTTACAAAGATTGATGTGTGTGAAAGGCTTTGTTGATTTAGGGCCGAATCCATACCTGTGCCCAACACGCAAGGTGCGTAAGTGGGCTGATTTGACTGGAGGGAGCATGACTGGAATAGCGCATGCCTCCATAACCCTAGCGTAGCAAAATTCAAATGCAACTATTGCAACGTATGATCTATTTGCATACAAATGGGCTGTGCTTCTACTCTGCCTGCTTAAGCGGGTGGGGGGAAGCATGCAATATATACAGTGTGGGAGGGGGCTCCCACTCTTGTGTGGATAAGCGGTCGTATGGCCCACTGATCCGCACTGCTTTAAGGTAGGCTCTGATTTCTAACATACTATTTATTCTGTTAGTGTTTGTAGAAGATAAAAAAAAGGAAAAAGGATGGCATATCTGTTCTGTTCTGTTTTTTTCTTTGTAAGGCTATGCACCTCGGTCATATTACATTTATGTTAGTGATAAATGACATATTTCAAATGATGTACTCTGTGAACATTGTTGCTGTCTTTTCTCTCCTAATCCAGGATACAGTTTGTATAATCTTTAACTGACTGAGCTACTTCTATGTAATAGTATGACATTACACCTGGATTGTCATGTTTTAATGGTATTTCTCTTTCTTACTAATGCCAAAATAAAAAGATTATTTAAAAAAATAAACATCTTACTCAAATCACTTTCCATCAAACTACTGTTTAAAACAGTCCAGGGAATAATAACCAATTTAATCTGGAGAGGCAAAAGACCCATAAGAAGATGGCATATCCTTTACGCACCCAAACATACCAGAGACCTACATTTTCTATGGTTCTATCCCTACAAGGAAACTATTAGTCATCAAAGCTCCAAAAAGTGCTTGACTGGTTTAACCCAGACCCAGTCACACAATAAATTGTCATTGATATTATCTCCATTCAGATACTGATTCCTTTTTAGAAGTATCCTTTCATCCCATAACTAACGTGACCATACGTCCCGTTTTGAATGGGACAGTCTCGTTTTTTTGATAGACTGTCCCGTTGTCCCCGTGCCCGCTTCGGGACGCCAAAATGTCCTGTTTTCAGAGAGCAACAGGTGACATACACTGGATGTCACCTGTTGCTCGCTGATAACGGGACATTTCCGCGTCACATACTTACTCAGAGCCGGATTGGCCGCTGCTGGGTCCCGACGCCCTGCTCACCCGCCTAAGGTCACGCTGGCATCATTCTGCAGAGTGAGCCGCTGAGGAGAGAGCTGAAGGTAAGAAGACAGCAAGAAAAGGTAAGTTTATTATGTGGAAGAAGGTATTTTGCTTTGGGGAGTGTGGAGGAGTAACATTAAGGGGGCACACACTAAAGAGGCAGCTATAAGAATGAAGGGGAAATGAGGGTGTCTGCACAGAACTTAAGAGGTGGAAATGAGGCTGACTGGAAAAAAATAAAGGGGGAAATGAGGCTGACTGGACAAAAATAAACGGGGAAATGAGGCTGACTGGACAAAAATAAAGGGGGAATAAGGCTGGCCGGACAAGGGAAACATCACCTTTTAACTATAATACTGTTGCAACAAATGAAATTTGACTCCCCTGAAATCAACATGGTTTAGCCCAGGTGTAACTTTAAGCTCTTATTTCCAATCTCTGAATCAGGTCCAGAAGGTGGAGCAATAAGCCTGGTTGAAGAAACAGAAAAAGGGGCAAATAAAGCTGACTAGACATAAATAAAGAGGGGGTAAATAAGGCTGAATATAAGACTGATTGGACTCAGAAGGAAGGGGCAATAAGGCTGAATTGACACAGAAAGAGGGGACAATAAAGCTGAATTGACACAGAAAGAGGGGCCAATAAGATTGATTGGACACAGAAGGAAGGGGCAATAAGGCTAACTGGAAAAATTAAGAGAGGGAAATAAGGCTAGCTGGACAAAAATAAAGGGGGGGGGAATAAGGCTGGCTGGATAAAAATAAAGAGGGGGGAAATAAGGCTTACTGGACAAAACTTGGGAGAAAGAAGGCTGGCTGGACAAAAATTAAGAGGGGGGAAAGAAGGCTGGCTAGACAAAATGAGGGGGCAATATAGCCGAATTGACACAGAAGGAGGAGGCAATAAGACTGGCTGGAAACAGAAGGAAGGTGCAATAAGACTGGTTGAATACACAGAAGGAAGGGGCAATAAGGCTTGCTGGACACATTGAAGAAAGGACATTAAGGCTTAATGGTCACACAGAAAGAAGGGGCAATAAGGCTAACTGGACACACACAATGAAGGGTCAATAAGTCTGACTAGACACACAATGAAGGGGCAATAAGGCTTTTTGAACACACAAAAGGAAGGGGCAGAAAGGCTGGCTGGTCCGACACACAGAAGGACGGGGCAGAAAGGTTTTCCGGACACACACAGGAAGGGGCAGTAAGGCTTATTGAACACAAAAACAAGGGGCAGAAAGGCTGGCTGATCTGACACACACAAGAAAGGGGTAGAAAGGTTGACTGGAGGCACACACACAAGGAGAGGAGAGACTGGATTGCTCTAGAGTCTAGAGACACACATGGAGGGGGAGATTGGATGGCTTTAGAGACACACAAAAGGGCAAAAAAGGCTGGATGGAGGTATATTTAATATGTGTAGATTTCTGTACTTTATTAGTTAATTCCTCATATAGTTACACTTTCAGAATGTTGCTTTAATTGAATGTAGCCCAGTAAAATGTTTTGTGTATTGTATAGCAATAACTAGGATGCAATGTGTATTGTATGGTGATAGCTAGGATGCAATGTGTATTATATGGCGATAACTAGGATGCAATGTGTACTATATGGTGATAACTAGGATGCAATGTATATTGTATGGTGATAACTAGGATGCAATGTGTATTGTATGGTGCTAACTAGGGTGCAGTGTGTATGGTATCGCAATAGCTAGGATATAGTTTGTATTGTATGGCGGTAACTAGGATGAAGTTGCTATTATCTTAAGTGGTCCTTATTGTATGGTGATCAGTAGTATGTTATCTGCCTCATATTTATGTCAGTAGGATACTCACTGTAATTATATGGGTCACTGTAAATAAGAATTAATAGTATAACACGCTTTTCACACTGAGCTGTTGAAACAGTCTGTGGGTGTAACAGATGATACACAATTTATTTGCAAGTTTCATTGATACAATTATCCTCCGGCCATTACTTTTTGACCATGCCCATTGACTATGTGGTGGGCCCCCGTAAAAATTAGTAGATGTCCCGTTTTGAGGAAAAAAATAAATGGTCACGTTACCCATAACCCATTGCTAGCCCCCTCCCCCAACCAACAATGAGAATTTCCCTGCAGAATCCAATAAGTATAGGAACATCTGGACATATGCTGGCTTATCTAGAGTTTATCATACTGTCTAAAGTGGGAGTCTTAAACATGATCTCACAAAGGTTGAAACCATGTCTGTCAGATCCTCTTCCCAAAAACATGTAATATTGGTCCTACATTAGCTAAAAAGACAGATTACCAGGTTTACCCTGCTACTTTGAGATCTGACAGAATGATAAAAAAAAAAATTACCAAAATATCACATACCTGCTTACTAAGTAAGTCAGTAGTAGAGATTAGAGAACCAGCTCCCCAGATAGTATACAACTCCTGAGGTGCTTCATTCCTTACTAATGTTCCTCCCACATGTACTGTGCAGTTCAAAGAAATCTACCCCATCAACCCCAAATGTTAAAGTAATTTTCTGCATCAAGGTCACATGACTCTTTTAAGAAAAGTAGTATGATGTCAGCATGAATTTTCTGTGATACAGATGAACCATGTGCAATTCTCACAGAGCCTTTTGTGAACTACATGGTGTAAGACGGACCTTCTCCAGAATAGGGAGGGCCAAGTAGCAGCCCGGAAGGGTGAAGTGCAATTGTGAAATCGCTATCTCTGACAAGGCATTATATGTGTGGAGTTTGTATGTTCCACCCGCATCTGCGTGGGTTTCCCTCTGGGTGCTCCAGTTTCCTACTAAAATTTCCAGAAACATGCTGGTAGGTTAATTGGCTACTGAATAAAAATGAACCTTAATCTCTCTGTCTTATGAAATTTACACTATAATTGCCTGCAGTCTCTATTTTTGATTGTGGTGGTGGTGTGGCTCCTGGAGTCGCAAAGATTTCTATTTCTATGATAACCTTCCACTAACGCTGGGCCGTATTCAGAGATCGTCGGTGATCGGGCCGCAAATATACGCAACTAAGTGGCAGGTTGGAGCAGGTTACTCCCACCAGAAAAAACAGTCACTCCCCTCGCAACCTCTGGCCGGACATAAACTTTCCAACTAAGTGGCAGGTCGAGCAGGTTACTCCCACCAGAAAAAAACTGGCACTCACTTCCGGCCTTATGTGTATTAGTTGCATATATTACCGGTCCTAACTCTGTAAGCGCGCCCACTTTCCCTCATCTTAATGCCTCCCCCCGCCCATTTCTATGCAAATCCTTAGGTTTGAATATTTCCGCAGCACTTAGGGTCGCATACTCTCCGCCCGATTCACAAGTCCGGCCCCATAGCCATTTCCGACCTTAACTTCAACGTAGTTGACGTATCACTATTATTACGCATGCGCAGTTGATACAAAATCGATCCGCTCCTAAAAAATTGAACTTTTGTTAAAACCAGATCTCTGAATACGGCCCGCTAACCTTAATCCTCTTCTAACTTTAGCCCTTCATTTCCAGCAGCCTGAGCCTGACCTTCCCCTTCAGCCATAACCTTAATCTTCTACTTCTTTAGCCCTAACTCTCCATGTCACATACACAAACTAACATAGAATAACCTTCCCCTTAAGCCCT
This sequence comes from Limnodynastes dumerilii, assembly GCA_011038615.1. Lineage (NCBI taxonomy): Eukaryota > Metazoa > Chordata > Amphibia > Anura > Limnodynastidae > Limnodynastes > Limnodynastes dumerilii. The sequence goes on from WWET01002127.1 coordinate 119,023, forward strand.
AACCCTAGACCTCTTTTCTTAAGCCCTAACCCTAACCGTAGCTCCACAGCCACAGTGAGATTTGCAACAGTGCATGCTCTGAACTGAGTAACATGCAGGGATCATAGCTCAAGCATGGCGTCTGGGGTTGTGCTCTGCGGGGTGTGTTGGGGAAGGGAGGGAAGGAATGGAAAGACATAGTCAATGTACACTAACACCGTGCCAAGCCAAATGCACTGCATCCTGGTCAGAACTTAGACATAAGAAAATTTGTACCCGCTGCAGGTCATGTCTAAGTCAAGGGGCACTAATTCAAAAGCTAATTTAATATCCCTGAACTTGACTGTTGTCCAGCAAAAAACATTAAACAGATATGGAATTGCTGTTACATATCGTGTGGTTATTTTTTTAGAGTTCAGTAAAAAACATTATAGGTTATAGTAGAGAATGATGAAGAAAATGGCTGCCAGCACTTATACCCCTTATGATCCCGCCCTCGACCCTGCCACCCCCTAAGTGACCCCTTGGTGAGTTTGAGGTGGGGGCAGTTTATATGTCCTCCTGCTTAAGGCAGCACTCGGTTTCACGTCTACCTATAAGTTGATGAAGGGGTGATTTGGGGGTATGGCGGCACCCCTGCTTCCTTTTTTTGAACAAATGTATGACTTTACAACTTCTACAAATTACACTCTTTGTACAAATTATATGTATACTTTATGCATATATTCTTCAAAAAGGAAATTACACAATTCACATTCATCATATACAGTGCAAGAAAAGGAATTTTGTCTTTGTTACTGTACACACCCCACCCCCTCTCTACATTTCTCATATCTCTTTCTCTCTTGTTTTCCTTCCCCTTTATCATTTCACAGCTTTTTCTGTATTATGACAATATGGTTATTTTGATTTGATATTGTTTGTGCCAAGGCTTCTGGTAATGTTATGCCTCCACTATTTATCAGAACACAAAGCTGTGTGTTCTTTATATCGCTTTGCATCTATATATATGAATACAGAATACATACACTGAATTGATAGTAAGGTTTCTTCAAGTGCCTATATAATGTAACAGTAACATTTACTGGATGGTTATGAGTAACTCTTTATAACATTTGATTTAATGGTAGCAACACAAAATCTAGGGTTTTGAAAGAACTGTAAAAGTGTAAAAAGTTTAAAACTATGATCCCAAGATGTCTCCAAGATGTCTCCACAGTTCTATAAGAACTTTTATTAATAATGTACTCTCAAAAATTATAGTATTATAGTGGGACTTTTAGTTCAATTGCAACTGGTCAGCCAAGAATCAGATATTCATAAAAAAAATCTAGGGATTTTATCATGTAGCACAGATTGGAAAATGAAAAAAACGTGATTGCTATGGTGAATACAAGGGTGGGTCGCTGCTTTGAATGGCTCTTTTTGAAAGGACTGTTTTTGACACGACATGAGGATGGAGCTGCACCAAAACTTCCTGCCCCGCTGCAGACAGGTAAGCGCCTATCCCCATTTCCCCAACCTATGCTAATTGTCACCCTAACCCTCCCCTTCCATTATCCTAACCCTAACCCCTCCCTTCACAACAGTCTGATGCTAACCTTCATCTTTTACGTTCTATCCCTTCCCTGCAGCCTAAACCTAAGCCTCCCTTCCAGGCAAACTGACCCTAACCTTCCAATTATGTGATCTATCCCTTCCCCGCAGCCTAACCCTAAGCCTCCCTTCCAGGCAACCTGACCCTAACCATCCCCTTATGTGATCCATCCCTTCCCCGCAGCCTAACTCTAAGACTCGCTTTCTACGCTCAATCCCCTCCCTGCAGCCTAAACCTAAGTCTCCCCTTTAATGCTCCATCCCCTCCCCATAGCCTAATCCTAATTCGTTTAATATTTCGCTGTTTGTTCTTTTTGTAATTATTTTAATTGATTAAATTAAAAGTTATGTCATAACTATTGGCACCCATCTCATACCTTCCATTTCAAATTCTAAGTTGACAAGTATATTTGTATTGATATCTCTGGTGATTTTACAACCAATATTCATGATATTTGTCGATTATATGTCAGCAGCGCCCGCACCGTCCCGCCGGCTCACTCCACTTCCGACATCCTTGTTGGCAGGCAGCATCACCAGCGTGCATCGTAGGGTAGCTGGGTGGTGCGTTTGGGGGCCTGGTCCATCCCTGCTTCCTGATTGGCGCAGGCTTCCTTCTTCTTGCCGTGCTGTCCTTCCCTCAGCGCGGACTATAGCGTTTGTGCCTCACTGCTGCTCTCTGCATCGTTGCTCTGTGCTCCGTTTGAAGTCCCTGTTGGTCTCTCCCTCTTGCCTGCCTTGTCTTGCCCTCCCTGGGCATTCCTCTGTCCTGTTCCCAGTCTGTCTCTGTTGACTTCTCCCTTGCTTATTGGCATAACGTTCCTGTTGTCTCCTATGACTCCTGCTCTCCCTTTGCTGGACTCTAGCCCTCAGCCTTCCTGGTTCAACCCTAATGCACATAGGGCTCTATTTACTAACTTAATTTCCGGGTGATAATGGCTGTTTTAATACTAAAACGCTCATTATCAGCTGAAAACGAACATTTTAAAATTTACTAAACTGCATTCGCCATGGAAATCTGCTGTTTCCATGGCGATGCACAAACACTTCGTGAGGCTTCGGCAGCCCGTTGATCTTAACGGG
>WWET01002127.1:157872-169048 GCA_011038615.1 Limnodynastes dumerilii
ACCAACATCATCAACAACCCTCTTTTCATCATCATCATCATCATCATAATCCCTCTAATCCTCACCCTCATTATCATCATCATCATCATCATCATCATCATCATCATCACCACCACCACAATTATCATTAGCAACAATATCAGCTTCTCCATCATTATCATCACAATCATTATCATCATCATCACCATCATCATCAGGGTGTGGGGCTCCGTCTGAATGGTCAATTTTCAAATTGGCCATTTCCTCCCCAGCCAGTTGCGAACTGGCTGGTATTTCGATTGCTATGCCTCAATGAGGCATAGCAGTCGATCCACAGAGCACCGAAAGCTTTGTTGTGCGAAAAGTAGTAAAAAAAAATAGTACCCCATTCCATTCCCTAATTCTTACCCTAACCCTCCCCTCTCACTACCCTAACCCTCCCTTCCTGGCAGCCTGACCCTAACCCTCCCTTAATTGCAGCCTGACCCTAACCCATCATCTCCCGCAGCCTGACCCTAACCCTCCCTCCCCTGTAGCCTGACCCTAACCCTCCCTACTCACCTGTCCCTGGTCAGGCGAGCAGCAGCGAAGGTGTGGTGGAGGGATATCGCGCATTGCTAAAATTAATGGGTGAAGTCTGCCGAACGGCATAATCACCCATTCATTAAAAATAAAGTAGGAAAAGGTAAGTATTCGAAAATAGGACATCCGAAAAGGAACTTTCGGATGTCCCATTTTCGGCAATAAGATATTCTTAGCGGTGGAGTGCAATTGGGTTTATTGATTTATAAAGCCCTATTCAACTCTCCCCAGCAGGTAGGCCTGCTATGCATTGCAGAATTTTACCTGATTCTTAACTGAGCACAACTGTATACGCAATATTCAAAAATCAGTATCTATTTTCTGAATACATTAGGAACAGATGTTTTAAATGACAAATAATCACCACCATAACCATGTGCAATAATTCTGTAATCTAAAGTTACCAAGAAGGCCAGTGCTAGGTCTCTGGACACCCTAGACTTCAGTCTGTCACCCCCTTTCCCCATCCTCCAGCTACTCTTTGCATTACTTGTACTGCTTCAAAGGCACAGATGATAAGTCGCAACTCCTACATAATACAGCATACTAGGCAGGACCTATGGCTTAAATGATCCCCAGTAGGGGGCGCTTGAGTGAGGGTGTTGAGCATGCAGCTGCAGGGGATTAGCTGATCCACAGCTTGTATATTACGCAGCGCCCATCCGTGTTAGTGTCCATGAGCATCTCCATGCCATCCTCTCCCAGACTAGGCACCCTAGGCAGCTGCCTCACCCAACCTAGTGGTAGCACTGGGTCAAGTTACCAAGCTGTATTATCCCTGCTGACAATAAGCATGTTCCTGGAAATGTGAATGGCAGATACATGTTAGAGACAAGTGTTATTGCTGAGGCTTGTGTGATCTGCATTTCTAAACTGAATACATTTGCCATCATCCAAAATGAATATGTATTTTGGATCATTTGTTTAATTTCTCCCTTTGCCCATTTAATTACAGATAAAGGGCACTCATTCTTACCATCCTTGCCAGTTGAAATGACAGAGTACTTAAAACCTGGAAGAAGCTTCAATACTGAGGTCTAAAAAGAATGATAAATAGTTTAAAAAACAAAAAGTGTTTTAATGTAAGGGGTATAACACTGGGAACACAGTGTGTGCAGATGGCACTTTTCCCCCTCCGCTGCCTGGAAGTTACTCTCAACCTTCCGTCCTCAATAAGAAACGACACCAGATGGAGATTGGAGAATTTGTGATGAGGATGGCGTCCTCTGAGAGGTATAGACTGAAGGCTGGCATGCACAGGGCTGACCTGTTACAGCTTCTCAATTCCCTGTTAGCAATGTGTGCTAAGGGGATCAGACGTCTGCAGATCATGTGGCACATTTACTAAGCTGTCTTCTGCCGTTGGGCTCCCTCTGGTTCTGGGACGCATGTTACAGCTAATTCAATTCAATAAACTATTTTAGTAGCAGATGTCTTATAGAGAAAGACTGGTTTGTAAACTCGAAGAGCTGAAATTGATACAGTAAGTGTAATATTAGCACTGACAAAAGTGGATTGTGTTTCTTAAGAAACTATACACTGCTGGGTATTTGTGAAATAATGTGATATAAACCATAAAGACATATAAATGACTTCTAAACTTGATTACACTTTTCTTAAGACATTTGCTTTTTGTGAACTGTACTAAAACAATGAGATATTATGAGGTCTATTTAGTAAGCAGAGATAGATAAAATATGATATAAACAGTTGTTTTCCATTGTCAACCTGCTATGTGGCCTTCAGGAAATTCACAGAACCAGAAAAATCACTGATTTCTCCAGCAATGGGATCAGCTTCTCTAAACCCCTGTATCAACATAGTTGTGTGATTCATTAACCAAAGGTGCCACTTGTTAGCAATGATTATCAATTACCTGAATTTCTCCTTTACACTTTCTGGGTCTTATATACACAAACATTCGCAACTATTTTGGGTCAACGGTGTTGGGAATGGAAATTAATCCAGATACCTATATACATTACACTTTTATAATATACTTTCCTCATTTCCTCTATCTCTTTCTCACTTGTTGTTAACAAAGCTTTTACAATTTCCATAGCTTTGTCAATGGGTGTGCTGGATTTGCATCAATTATCTTGCACTTTGCAAGTATAGCCTTAATGTAACCTTGTTGATAAATTGTAAAAGTCCCAGCATGCAAATTTAGTATCATCTGGTGGCCCTATTTTTACTTTTTCTTTAACAAGGGAAGCCAGGAGAAGACTGGGAAGACAACAAGCAAACAAGGGAGAACTAGACTGGACAAAGAGAAGACAAGGATAAAACAAGGCAAACAGTCAAAACAAGGCAAAGGAATCAGCATCAAGGCAATTAACAAACTGCACCAGGTACATGAGCTGGCAATATGTTGGCTTTTTACACCAAGACTGAACAATGAGGAAGCTTGATTGTTCCAGCCTAATGTCCCCAATATATGATAGTTTCTGCTGTTTAAAACAGTAGGGACCACTCAGAGAGGCACGAACTAACAACATGAGTCCGGAAAGTGTTCTGTTACCTAGCAGTCAGAAACTATGACCACTGGCCACTAATGAGTAAACAATAATCCTGACTGCCTAGCAGTGCAGTGTAGCTTCAGATCTCAGCTTTTTCTAGGCATCCAGAACTTGTACACCAATGAGCAAATGAGAAAAAAGGTCATCCACATATACCAAGATAATGAACATGGTTTTCTCCCTTTTTGTGTTATTGGCAGTGATCAGTCTCTAACCATATAAATTAATCTGAAATAGTAGAAGGACTAACTACCAGCAATGGCCACTTTTAGTCCGTATAGGAATTTTTTCAGGTGGCAGGCTACTTTGTCTGGAACACATCCTTTTTGTAGTGCTCAGGAGACTCCATATAAATCTCCTTGTCACGGTTTCAATATTGGGTGAACCTGTCACAGGTTCCAGGAACAAGGATGACTGAGCAGATTGGTAGGAGAAATGAGCAGGTTTAATGATGTGTCTGTACATAAACAAATAATGCAAATGATACACAGTTCAGAGTCTTAAGATGAAGAGAAAAAACAGGTCTGGAAGGTAACTGTTCGACAGAGCCAGATGATGTGTGGTGACCGAACCACGTGGGTTAGAGTCCAGTAGGGACAGATGACGTGTGGCAACTGAACCACGTGGGTTAGAGTTCAACAAGGCCAGATGGCGTGAGGCAACTGTAAGGATGTTAAGAGTCAGGCTGGATCGGAACGGAGAGAGGCTAGAGCTGGACTGGAGAGCAACCAGGACCGGACTGGAGAGCAACCAGGACCGGACTGGAGTTGCAGATGGGACCGGACTGGAGTTGCAGACTGGACCGGACTGGAGTTGCAGACAGGACCTGACTGGAGTTGCAGACAGGATCGGACTGGAGTTGCAGACATGACCAAGCAATGGATCAGGCAGGACCAGGCAATGGATCAGGCAGGATCAGTATCAGGCAGGACCAGGATCAGGATTACCAGCAACATAGGAGAACCAGGCACCTTGATAGAACAAGTTGTTCTGGCACAGAGGAGAGAGTGAGCAGAGTTTAAATAGGGCGCCTTACCCTCAGATTGGCTGGAGGACTGAACTAGTGACTCCTCATTGCTTCTGCCGTTTCCCAATCGCTTAGAGCACTGGAGGCGGAGATGACCTAGTTCCTCACAGTAGAAGCAGAGGTTGTCCTTTGCCCTCCTCTGTCGTTCCTGTGTAGAGAGCTGAGATCGGCCAAGTTGCATGGGCTCTTCGGAGGGCGGAGACGAAATCCTGGGGCATGGAGTCATCGGAACTCTTGGACGAGGGATCTCTCTCCTTTCAGCATCTCTCTCTGTGATGGATGTCTATCCGAGTACAAATGGAAATGAGCTTATTGAGGGTAGTAGGCAACTGTACAGAGACCAGGTTATCTTTAATACGATCCGCTAGTCCGTTCCAGTAGATGGAGATGAGAGCGTCATCCCCCCAGGATAGCTCAGAAGACAAGGAAACTGTACCACGTACTGGCCGACCGTTAATTCTCGCTGACGAAGACGGAGGATATCAGTGGCTGTGGAAGCGGTATGACCATGAGAGTCAAAGATGACCCGGAAAGTGGCTAAGAAGTCCTTCAAATTAGAAAGAAGTGGATCGTTCTTTTCCAGAAGGGGAGATACCCAATTTAGAGCTGTTCCAGAAAGTAGGGATATGATATATGCTACTTTCAGACTGTCCGACTGGAAGTAATCAGGCTGGAGCTGGAAATGTAGCAGACACAGATTCAAGTACCCCTGGCATGATTTGGGGTCACCATCATATTTGGCTGGTGTAGAGAGAGGCACCTTCAGGCTACTAGGAGCAGAGGAAAGTCCCATAGAAGGAGAGGAAGTTTGTTGCAGCACCGCTTGCTGAAAACAGCCCACTTGGTTAGCAAGTTCATGAAGGCAAGACACCACCTGCCCGATAGTGGTCTCCTGACACTCAAGTCTTTCATCCATAGTAGGTAATGATCCTTGTGGCTTTGTTCCAGACGGATTCATGTGGCCAGAACAAACTGTCACGATTTCAATATTGGGTGAACCTGTCACGGGTTCCGGGAGCAAGGATGACTGAGCAAATTGGTAGGAGAAATGAGCAGGTTTAATGATGGGTCTGTACATAAACAAATAATGCAATGATACACAGTTCAGAGTCTTGAGATGAAGTGAAAAAACAGAGAGGTCTGGAAGGTAACTGTCCGACAGAGCCAGATGATGTGTGGTGACCGAACCACATGGGTTAGAGTCCAGTAGGGCCAGATGACGTGTGGCAACTGAACCACGTGGGTTAGAGTCCAACAAGGCCAGATGTCGTGAGGCAACTGTAAGGATGTTAAGAGTCAGACTGGATCAGACCGGAGAGAGGCTAGAGCCGAACTGGAGAGCAACCAGGACCGGACTGGAGTTGCAGATGGGACTGGACTGGAGTTGTAGACGGGACCGGACTTGAGTTGCAGACGGGACCGGACTCGTGTTGCAGATGGGACCGGACTGGTGTTGCAGATGGGACCAGACTGGAGTTGTAGACGGGACCGGACTGGAGTTGCAGACAGGACCAGGCAATGGATCAGGCAGGACCAAGCAATGGATCAGGCAGGACCAGGCAATGGATCAAGCAGGACCAGGTAATTGATCAGGCAGGACCAGGATCAGGCAGGACCAGGATCAGGATTACCAGCAATGCAAGAGAACCAGGCACCTTGATAGAACAAGTTGTTCTGGCACAGAGGAGAGAGTGAGCAGAGTTTAAATAGGGCTCCTTACCCTCAGATTGGCTGAAGGACTGAACTGGTGACTCCTCATTGGTGCTGCAGATCATGTGATGGAATCCAAGATGGCCGCGCCCATGGAACGTGGGATGCCAAGACTGCAGTGATGGTGAGTGTGGGAACTGTCACTGTGACAGTCTCTGTGAACCTGGACCGCGGTAGTGAGCTGCAGCAAGCCGAGTGGGTAAGTGCAGCACCTGCTGCAGAGTTTTGTGATACTCCTGAAGTAATTCTCCATTTAGGAACAATGGGCCTGATCCAGAGCTACGCTTGTGTGCGTTTTTACGGTGATCGTAAGCATGCGCGGGACAGATTTTACGCTAAGCAATTCTGAGCATATAAGCCGTGAGTGTATTAGGTTTGTATTAACGACCAAGGGGGCATGCCTGCCTTACGAAATCAGTAAATACGCACCGAGGGCGGGGTGAGGCATTTAAATCGCATGGGCGTACTAAGCGTTGTAACTACGCAATGAGCATTTGGACACCCGCGGTTACGATCAAAAAACGTTAGGGTAGGGTTTGCTGGGCGTAAAGCAAAACTCAGTAAGACCAAGGGGAGTTCCTATTGCTGTGCATCCTAGGTACGCCAGCGTTAATACGCTACATACATGAACGTAGGTCTGGATCAGGCCCAATGGGTCAGGTCCTAAAAACATAAAGTAACTTGATTTCTACAAACCGCTTTACAACGGAACTCTTATCATACAGAACTCTGTTTCATCCAACAGGCTTTCATTGCGGGGGTCATTACCAGACATCCACACGGATGGTGGGGATAGGCATGCACATGAAGGTAAGTGGTCAGTGGTAGGCTGATATGCATGGATCTGCATTCTGTGCAGAGATATTAAGGTAGTGTTCTGGACATGTATGTATTCAGATCTTCACATGTGAGAGGGGACTTACAGGGAAGTACACTCTCTTCTCACGTATGGACCTCTATGCACGTGGAAAACACACAGGGAGGTCCGGTTCTGATCTAATGAGTCAAAATCTAACCGGTACAGCAGTAGATCAACAGTAGATCAAACCAAGTGGGTATGGGATAGATTCCCGATTATCAGAAGTAAATCTTGAGATATAAAATCTGCTTTTGTCAAAATGAATGGAAACATTTATAATGGAATAATCCAAACAAATTATGCTTTGTCCCTGACTTGACCTTAAAAAAAACTAATTTGAACAAGGGATGCCAACCTGCAACATAAATACTTAGCATTTCGTTTCCATAGCTCATTTCTGTCTTGCTCTTCTTCATCAGATTCCTCTTCTTCAGGAGTGAACCTCGCTGCATATAGCAGACCAGTGGGGATTATTGTTAATAGGGCCTGCTAAATAATTCCAATGTATGTTGTAACCAGCAACCTTTATACTGCATAACTTCCTTGTCCTGTTTTTTTTCCTTTTGTTTTTAAAGTCCTGTCAAACCATCTGTTCTATGAATGGTCTCATACATACCTTCTTTACAGAAGTGTTCCTGCTGGCAATAACTCATTTTCTCTGGTGTAAATACCGAAACAGAAATTTTTATATCTTTTCCAGTTTATATATTGTATTATCACTATACAGATGCATTGTTTATTAATGTATTTTACCATTGCTGTTTTGCTGAAAACTATAAAGAAAAAAACATATTGCAAGAAAGAAGGAAACATTGCACATTTTGAAAATATGTATGAAATAAAACCCACATTTTATCACTTACAAATAGTTAAATCATTGAATTCTGTCAAATTCAAGTAACAGTTTACTAACCTTTCAATTATTAAAGTAAAAATCTTGACTGCCCAAAGCTGCAATTTTCTTTTGCACATTGTTCTGTTATTAAGATAAGTGTTGGTGGCATATGCAGTGTATGCATATGCCATAGTGCCATTCCAACCAATCACATCTGCTTCCTGCTCCAATGTCACATCTCAGTTTGTCTTTCTCTAATCTCTAGATTGTTTAGGTATCACAACGTTTTGTATTATCTTATTTTCCTTGACTTCACCACCATATTCTCCAGCTTTTTTTTGTCTTTATCAGTGGTATACGGTAATAAATATAATAATAATTATGAATGAATGTGATCACTATTGGGAACAGGTAGTATGTAGAAATGCGTCTATTTCAACAATTATCCATTCCCAATAGCAGACTCTTTATGTTTAACCTGTGGGACATGGAAGATTAATATTTGGGTGCTAGAAGGGGAAGGTTAGGGTTATGCTATGGTGCAGGAAGAGTTAAGGTTAGGCTGCTAAAAGTGGAAGGTTAGAGTTAAGCTGTGGGACAAGTAGGGTTAGGGGATGGGTAATGTACCTGACGCTGTTGGAATTCTTTGGAGATGCTCCTGGTGATGTAACAGCGCTTTCTCCCGGGAGACATCTTGTGGTAACATTTCTGTTGCTGCTTTACAGCCAGGATGTAGTTTGTTGCAAATCAGCCATTCTAACCCCCCCGCTACCCACCCTGAGCTTACATTGATATACGCATACCCCATTCCCTTCTCAGATAAGCTCTCAGATAACTCGTCCTTGTCACCCCAGAGCCTTTTGACATTAATAGTGACCATTCCAAATATTCCACCCTGTTCTTAGTGAGTCCCATTAGTTCTAAATATAATTTATACTCATACAGTTTGCAAACTATAAACAAGATTTAATATATTAATATATTTATTGATAATCCAATTTGATTTCTGCTTTAGTTGCATGATCCCTTTAAGGAAAAACACAATTAGATTTAAGTTGGTTTTAAAAAAAAAAAAAAAGCTATTTGCCTTTTTTGTCAGAAGCCTAAATGTTTTCAATAAACATTTATTCAATTTAGAGGGATTCGCTCCCTCGTTTTCTGCAGTTATGAAAGTGTTGAACTAAATCATTTTAAACTTGATTGTAAGGAGCTAGAGATATAGGATGTTTTTCTAATGAATACACGAACAACTCTATTGCTATGATTGAAACAAGGATGTGACTTGAATTATAGTACAAAACCATTTACTTCTAGCACCTCTAGCCTTATTACATTCTAATGGAGTCCTGATTGAAGCTTAGAGTAGCATTTCATGTTCAGGAAAACAGAAAATATATATCCTTTACAATAAGCATGCTTATGAGACAGAGCGCACTTTTCCCTCTTTACTATTTCTTTTTCATTTAATTTGAAAATCCCCATTTGTAATGTTTAGTATTCATTAAGATAGCTTAATGCTTCTCACCTTGAGAGTCATCCAAACAAAGTTGATTGGTACTTGTGCACACAAATACCACATCACTGCGGATTCCCTGGTAATCCTGAAATGGCCACTAAAATTGGTCAATATACATAAATAAAACATATAAAAATCCCCAGAAGAATAATTTACATTGAAAATTATTATTATGAACACTCCCATATTTCAGTGAAGGGAATGAGTGAGTGCATTAATGGCGCACTTCCTGGTACTGTGCAAAAGGGGACAGGACTGGTTTAACAATATGATGGAACTACAACCCCAGGCCTCCATTTGAACATGGACCCATTTAATCAAGGTGTCAGCAGCAGTTAATAAGATCACCAGCAGTATGAATGGTCTACCAAAAAAAAACCCAACATGCATTGTCTAGGCAGTCTCCACATAGCAAGTAGTACGGGAAGGGTAGACAGATACAGAACTGGATGAAGGTCTAGTAACAGAGCTGTGTGTGTGGGGAAGGGGGAGGGGCATTACGGGACTAGAAGAGAGAGACACAGGACAGGTTGGGGCGCGGTTACAGAGTTGTGTGTGTGTGATTATGTGTGTGTCAGTCACCAACTGCTCTTTATACACCACAATATTCCAGAACCACCATAGACCAGAATCTATTCCATCATTTAATGTAAGTAGTGAATACAGCACAGCATTAATGTTAGTTGTACATTAGCATTTAACCCATTAGCACTGTATGGAACATTTCTATTTAATGGCAGGGACTGTGTGCTTTATTCAACAAAGGCAAATATTTTTTATCTCATATTATTATTTTCTCTGTAGAGTGTCTCCTAATGTATCTAATATTTTTATAATCCCTGTACTGGGGGGTGGATTGCACTATGTCACCATAAGATATATACAGGTTTAATATTTCTGGAATGAAAATCAGACTGAACTGATTTTAAAACACTGTTATCTTCAGTTGTTGAATTGATTCTAGGACAGTTCCTGTAAAAAATATCCTGTATGCATTTGACTGGGGAATTATTATTAGTGCTATTGGGTGTGGGTCCCTGCAAAGAACGGCCCTATTTCGATAGGGCCGTTCTCTCCCAGCCAGTTTTGAACTGGCTGGGATATCGCTTGCTTATGCCTCGACGAGGCTTAGCAATTGATCCCCAGAGCACCGCAAGGTGAGTGGCTAAACTAACCCAAACCTTCCCCTAATTCTAACCCTCCCCTTACATTACCCTAACACTAACCCTCCCTTCCCTGCAGCCTGACCCTCCGGGAGAGTCGGCAACTATGCCATATATATAAAAAATACAGTGCCCTACACATTGTAGAAATAAAATAAAGATGATTTTTAAGAATTTATGTAGTAATTCTGAAAAGTTAGGGACATACAGGTCACTACAGTTGTATTTTATTTATATACCTGAATAGCAGCATATTGCTGAAAATTCTACTATATTATACATTATTATAGTTAATTTATTACATTTGTAAGAGGTTTTAGAGGACTTCAAAGGGAAAAAAAAACATTTAAACTCACACAAAGTGCTATATACTGCATCAGTACAAGCCACAGCCTCTGCACATACAGCTCTGACTGTAGGTATGAAATGACTTATCTTTTATACCATGTCCTATCAGGGCACGGGAGCTGCGCTTCCTCCATTACTTTGTTATTGTCATGATTGTTTTTTCTCTTTATGATACGTGCTTTGTTTTTTTTTTTGTTTGAAGCCTGTTGATTAAACCATTACCGATTTTTTTTATATTTTTTCCTTGTTCCTTATGTATGAGAAACTAATAATAGGAATAGGAAATTAGAATATTGTGCAAAAGTTCATTTATTTCAGTAATTCAACTTAAAAGGCGAAACTAATATATTATATAGACTCATTACATGCAAAGTGAGATATTTCAAGCCTTTATTTGTATTCATTTTGATAATTATGGCTTACAGCTTATGAAAACCCCACATTCAAAATCTCACAAAATTAGAATAATGTGAAAAGGTTCAATATTGTAGGCTCAAAGTGTCACACTCTAATTAGTTAATTATTCCAAAACACCTGCAAAGGGTTCCTGAGCCTTTAAATGGTCTCTCAGTCTGGATCAGTAGAATTCACAATCATGGGGAAGACTGCTGACCTGACAATTGTGCAGAAAACCATCA
>WWET01002127.1:170180-182452 GCA_011038615.1 Limnodynastes dumerilii
ATTATATATATATATATATATATATATATATATATATAATTTTATACAGCGTTAGGTTTCTTTAATGATATATAAAATAGGATTTTAATAGTGCATAGCTATGTTTCAGGATGTATAAATTTGGTATTTCCTTATTCCACTTATTCCACTTAAATATCCAGAACCCTAACTTAACTTAACCGCATGGATCTGTGTCTGTACAGGTGGGGTTTCACAAAAGTTTTTCTGGATGGAGCAAAGTTCCGTACGGAAGCCCATTCTACATGTAACATCTGGCGCGTGCATGCAAATGACCTGCGTAAGTTCCCTTCCGTACTTAAATATAAATCAGGACCAATAAGCCTAAACCATGCTGGAATGTATGACTGATGTGGTGTTCCAGCCCTGAACCCAATTTACTGCTGCAATTGCCTGGGTTCTCAGCAGTGTTCTGTGTAGAGCGAATGAATGGATGAAAGTATTCAGTTTAATGCCAGGGCATGCTTCCTCAAATAAGCCCAATCCATACCCAAAAATTTGTGTAAATACACAGTTTTTATGGCTAAACTTTTGCATCAGCCATGAAGCATTTCTAAGTCCAGGAAGCTTCAGACAGCTGAGATGATGTGAGAGCAGGATACCTTGTAAACATTCCGCGTTCCCAGACACAGGATATTTTTTCAACCAGTCTGGATCAGGCCCAATGTCCTGAATAAGATGGTTCACATGTGAATAATGTAGAGTAGTAAAATGTATCCATTTGTTACTTCTTTTGATCATTTTCTTGTTCAATTAAAAGACTTATAAAGTAAAAATAAATACTCTGTCACTTTATTTGTCAGGTTGATTCTCTTTGAACATGGTGATATTATGAATAAACACTTTTAAGCAGGGTTGCCGACTTTTTAGAGCTTCCCTCCGGGAGATCCCAGAGGGAAGCCATTGATTTCTTCAAGGGGCGGCGCTTAATGACACGATTTATGCAAATCGTGCCATTAAGCCCCACCCCTGTCAATCAATCCTGAAGTCTCCAGCGTTTCAGGGGATGGACAGTGCTTGATGACATCATCAAGCCCCACACATCCCTAGTAACACTAGGGATTACAGTAATAATTGATGGCGGGTGGGGCTTGCGGGAGCTTTTTTGGCTCTCCCAGGATATCGGGAGACATGCCTAAATTTCAGGAGTCTCCCAGATATTCAACCCTGTGGTAAGTGTTTGCTGTTAGAAGTAGGCCTACACATAGGAAGCACTTGACTTCAAGCAAGTGGCTTAGGAGTTAAAATGTATATTTCTTCATGTATGTTTTTTACATGGGCAATATATTAGTTTTAACTTGGAGAAAGCTGAGTGTCTCAGTATTAATATTGAAAAGTATTACACCACCCCCACCTGGCTACTATTTAATGAAACCAGGCTGGCAACATTTGTTGCTGTCTGACATACAGATAATTTTGTTGCAAACTTCACCTGTGCCTTATAGACTATTTTGCACTTATATTTGCCAGATATAATATTAAACGATTGCATTTCTCAAATACATTCATTCAACCGTGTTAATTGTTAATTAGCACTGTGTCACTTTTTATATAGTTTGTGTTTTACTTTGGGGATTGTGGCATAATCGGGTGGGGGTCCCTGTTGAGAACAGTCCTAGTCCGAGTTTTGAACTGGCTAGGAAAATGATTGCTTCTGCCTGAAAGAGGCATAGCAATCCATCCCTGGAGCACTGAACACAGGGCTCTGAAACGTAAGTAAGGATTCTAACCCCAACCCTCTCCCTAATCCTTACCCTAACCCTCGTCTTCTATTATCCTAACCCTAACCCTCCCTTTCCTGCAGCCTGATTCTAACCCCCCTTCCCTGCAGCCTGATTCTAACCCTAACTCTCCTCTTCCATGGCCCTAACCCTCCCTTCCCCAGAGCCTAGCCCTAACCCTCCCCCCAAGCCTAAAAGTCCCTGGAGTGGTTACTCAACTCTCCAGTGGTTCGGTGGCGGCGCTTCCAAAAATGAATGGGTTAGTATAACGATCGCATACTCACCTATTCATAAAAATAAAATCTAAAATGGCTGCCATTCGAAATAGAGACAGCTGAAAAGGAACTCCAACCGGTCAAAATCTCACTACAAATTTGTTCTTTTAGCGCCAAACAGGGTTTTCTGTTGATTACAATCAGTAGCCCACTACATACTTCAATAGCTTCTCCTTTTATAGTTTATAATCTTGATTGGCATAGGTGGTTAGAGGAAGGTGCTTTCTATACCCTCTGTGGTACTGACCAAGCCCACATGTAACTGACCACTCCAAGCGTCTCTAGTAACAAAGGGCCGGATCCAGACCTACGTTCCCTTTACGCTATCGTAATTACTGTTCACTCCCCTAGGTCGTACATACTTTAGCCATTTTACACTTTCCAAACCCTACCCTAACTTTTCTAAACATAATTCCTGTCGACTGTAATGGCTGCACGTACTTACGCGCCTAAGCACGCCCATACTGTATGATTTAAATGCCTCCTCCCGCCTCCTATGTGTAATTACGGGTGTCATATGGCTGGCACGCCCCTTTGTTCATAGTTACACTCTTGATACTAGGAAGGTACATATGTTCAGAGTAACGTGCCGTAATATCTGCCACGTGCATGCACAGTACCTGCAAAATACCGTTATTACGACTCCGTCTAGCGTAAATATGCTAGCGGACGTAGCTCTGGATCTGGCCCAAACACTCCAACAGGCCTTTGATAATTTTCAGGCCCATTACGACCTTAATCTGGCCCTGCTCAGAGCTTGTGTAATTTGAATATGGAGGGCATATTAAAAAATTAAGTGGCCCTTATTTTTATTTAAAACACAGCCCTACCCTCGTCTTCTATTATCCTAACCCTAACCCTCCCTTTCCTGCAGCCTAACCCTAAGACTCTCCTTCCAGCAGCCTAACAATGTTAAATTCAAGCATCAGTTATATTTCAAAACACATTTCTGTTCATACACTACACAATAGTGATTAAAAAATAATTGCAGCATATTGTTCTACATTCAACAATTTTTTCTTACTTTGGTTTTATTTCAATGCAAAGCAAATACATAAAAAATCCATTTGAAACATGCAAACTTGTATAGGCTGCTGCAGTATACCTTGCATACCCGTTTATACGCATCAGCATGTTCAGACAAGTGCCCATTTTTAGTAAGATCTATCCAGAGTTGCTAATGTCGGAACTCTCGATAGGGCGGCAGATTAACAAAAGTGAAGATTCTTAACAGGACAAATTCCTTCTTGATCAGATTATTTTACTCAACTATTCTACTCATTCTTTTTCTATCAATTAGGTTCTGAAGATATTAAGAATATTTTAGTCATTTTCAGTTGGATGGTAATACGTATATTTTCACCAGCTTGATACCAAACCACAAAAAACTTATTGCTGATCTGGTCTGATAATGTAATCTGAAATTTCTTTGCAAAAGGTAATGTCACAGACCATTGTGGGACTAAAAATAGTATGTTTCCCAGTATAGTTCTAAAGGATAAGTAGATTTATTTGACTCCAAATACCTGATATTCAATATAAATTACAAGCCTAGAAATGTGCTTGAGTACCACACAGGATGTTTTCAACATTAGCAGAATTCCACAGCTCTTATTTGATTGCCCTGTCATTTTACAGTATAGATGATATTATGTAAATTGACAAAAGAGCAAGAGCTTGTCACTCAGTGTCACCACACAAATTGTCACTGAGAAGCTAGTAATGTGTTTAGACATTTGTATTTACAATGTGTAACAGTCTGTCAGCAGCATTGTAACAAAGTGAATATAAAGGAACACAGAGGTCTGACTACAAGGTCAGATATCAAGTCAGACAAAATGAGTATGGACATAGTGGAGTGTAACTACTACTGATGCTACTAAATGTCATTGGAATATGTGCACAAACACACACATACAGGCATATATTCATGTGTGCAGTCATAGGCGTGGGAGAGAAATGAACAGGGAAGATGGAGAGTAAAATAGAAAGGCAAAAGGAAGGAGTCAGGCAGATAGCAAAGAGACAAAGGAAAGGAAAGGATACAGTAAAATAGTAAGTCTCTCTCTCTCTGGGCTCTATAAATGAAGCTTATCTGGGCTCGCCTCTCCCCGCAGCGTGCCTGGCAGCTTCGTTTATTTAATTCACTAAAACTTACCTGACCGGCAAGGTCCCGCAATGATCTCTGTGCTCATCGCAAGACACTTCAATTATACTTCGCATGCGCAGAGACTCCATTGTGAGACTTTGAAAATTTCAGAGTCCCAATATGAAAAACATGGACATCGGACGTGTCTCCCGGAGAGGTAAGTTTTGCTTTTTTCCTGATTTTCTTTTCTACAATTATTGTTTTTTTAATGTGTTTATTATTTTGTAGTTTTAAATTTAATTGAAAAAAACACACTTTTTAATTTTTTTATTTTTACACATAGCTGTATTCCCCATATATGCCCCCTTTTCTTCCCCCTAATAACAGCTATTAGGGGCAGAAAAAGAGGGGCATATGGGGACATTGCTGGAATAGATACCCCCTAATGCCAGCCTGAGATGGCGTTAGTTTTATGCCGGGAGCGGAGTTTTACAGGCTTTGTAAATATAGAGAACCGCTGGCCCGCTTTGAAAAGAACGGGCCGGCCGGGTGATGTGTTAGTGACATGCATCGCCATGGAAACTGCAGTTTTTCATGGAGATGCATGGTTTGTAAATATCAAAAACTTCATAAAACGGAAAATGGAATAGTCCACATCCTACATCATCCAGCCATACACACATAAACACCTTCTTGAAATAAACACATGGAGACATTGCTGTGATTCAAAAGGGCACATGCTTTATTAATTAGCCACTTAGAACCGTTGACTATATAAAAGGTGTAATTAACCAGGCTTGGCTGGGTGGCCCAATAGCAGATGGGGGTTTCAGCCCTTTCCCAACCCAAACAACAACATGAAAATAACCATGGATCCAAAACCTGTAAAGCCTGGCGCCCCTTCGAGACTGGTCTTCCAGCAAGAACACTGACCTTTACCCATTCTAACTGTCCACCCCAACACCTGGAGGGTGGCAGTTCCTACTGGGCGCTAGGGCACGATGTCCTTGGAACGCAACCGGGTTGTGCTAGTTGCCAAACCGGTCCCCCCAAAAACCTACCCAACTACTTACATCATGCGCCAACCAATTCTCACTGAACCCCCTGTTGCTACCACCCCACCATGCACCGTCTGAAAAGGAAGGTTGGACAAACAAATATAAACAACTTAAAAATAACTTTAAATTAAACAAACTTAAATATAACTTTGAAAGAGGGAGGGAAATCCTGTCGAGAAGTGCTACCTCTAACTCCACCCTCTAATCTTTTATACCCCTAACCTAACCCCACCTCTAAGTCCTCTAAATCACCCCACTCCAACTTATCAGAAACCATAACTAACCCCTACCATTAACCCCAGACCTCTGATGCCTGATGTGTCCCTGCATGTCGTTTTTGTCCCTGTAGCCTTATAAGGGCTTTGGTTCTATTTTCCTGGAAACAAGAAAACAGGCATTATCACAGGAAAATTATCTTTATAAATAGAGCTCTCTCTCTCTCTCTCTCGAACAATTAACATGTTATTACATAAAAATATCAAGCTGGCGCTATATGGAGAAATCATTGACCAGAAACCCATAAAATTGGAGAAACATAAAATAATAGGACTAGGAAACTTTGGGGGCTGATATATTCTGTCTGCTACAATATAAAAAAATCACAGCTTTGTAACAAGTACCATGTGTATGTATCTGCAGTATGCACTGTTAGTGTGTGTACTATGTGTATGTATCTGGAGTATGCGCTGTGTGTGTGTGCACTATGTGTATGTATCTGGAGTATGCACTGTGTGTGTGTGCACTATGTGTATGTATCTGGAGTACACTGTGTGTGTGCGCGCACCATGTGTATGTATCTGGAGTATGCACTGTGAGTGCGTGAACTATGTGTATGTATCTGGAGTATGCATTGTGAGTGTGTGTACTATGTGTATGTATCTGGAGTATGCGCTATGTGTGCACTATGTGTATGTATCTGGAGTATGCACTGTGTGTGTGCATGGAGTGTACTGTGTGAGTGTGTATGTATCTGGAGTGCACTGTGTGTGTGTGTGTGTGTGTGTGTGTATCTGGAGTGCACTGTGTGTGTATCTGAAGCACAGTGTGTGTGTGTGTGTGTGTGTATGTATGTATGTATGGAGTGCACCAGGGCCGCCATCAGGGAGGGACAGCCAGGACTATTGTCCCTGGTCCAGACCTGATGGGGGGCCACCGATACTTACCTAGCTCTGTAGCACCAGGTATCGGCGGTATCCTACCACCGATACTTGCTGCTCAGGGCTATTCAGTAGCTGTCCAATGTGCAGGGAAGTTCTTCCCTGCATATCGGCTCGCTGTTAAAGCATGTCTCGGGCCCCACATTTGATGGCGGTGGCCCTGAAGTGCACTGTGTGTGTGTGTGTATATGTATGTATATGGGATGCACTATGTGTATTGTCTGGAGTGCAGTGTGTGTGTGTATGTATATGTATATGGAGTGCACTATGTGTATTATTTGGAGTGCACTGTGTGTGTGTGTGTGTGTGTGTGTGTGTGTATGGAATGCACTATGTGTATTATCTGGAGTGCAGTGTGTGTATGTTTGTTTGTTTGTTTGTGTGTGTGTATATACAAGGCAATTGGAGAAGGGGGAATGTCTGTCACAGGCCTGCACTGGTGCTGATTTTTTTTGTGGAAACGCTGGCTGCCTTTATGGAAATAGTAGCGGCAGCCAGCTCTATACTGCAGGGATACAGGGACAGGGCAGTGACTGGAAAGAGAGATGGGGGAGATTAGAGGTAATGCAGAGAGAAAGGCCTGGGATAGAGAAGGGATATAGGGACCAGAGAGTGACTGGAAAGAGGGATGGGGAGATTAAAGGGAATGCAGAGAGAGAGGCCTGGGATAGAGAATGGATCCAGGGGGAAAGCAGTGGGACAAGAGAATATGGGGGAATTTTGTGGACAGACCGGTGGGGTATAAAGGAAATTAAGGTGGTGGAAAAGTGGAGGGAAAAAGGGAAAAAAATCTATTATATATAATAGATGTTATATTATATAATATGTATTATTTATATCTATATCTATATGAGAATAGTCACAAGAACTTGCTGTATATGAGCCCAGAAATCCTCTAAGCGGCCCTGTGTATATGGGATGCAATATGTTATGTATCTGGAGTGCAGTGTGTTTGTATGTGGGCTACACTGTGTATGTATATGTATGTAGGTTAGGGTCAGGCTGCAGAGAAGGGAGGGTAAAAGTTAGGCTGCAGGGAAGGGAGGGTAAAAGTTAGGCTGCAGGGAAGGGAGGGTTAGGGTTAGGGTAATAGAAGGGGAGGGTTAAGGTCAAAATTAGAGGAGGGGTTGGGGTAGTTTTTAGCCTTACCTTTCGGAGCACTGTGTTCTGTGCTCCGGGGATTGATTGCTATGCCTCATCGAGGAATAAGTAATTGATATTCCAGCCCGTTCGAAAATGGCTGGGAGAAAACAGCCCTATCTAAACAGGGCCATTATTACCGGGGACCAACACCCAGCTCACATATACGGTATAGACTCACTGGTATCCCACACTCTTGGTACCCCCAATATAGGACCTAGTTATCAGTTTACCTCTAAATACTCAGGGGGTGCTGCCTGTTAGATGTTTAACAATTTATAGCTTATGGAGGGGCTAATATAACTGTGCTTACCCCGCCTACTCTCTGGTTTGTCCCCACCCACATGAGGCCTCTTCTAGAATTTTTTCCAGGGCCATTTTATTTTCCCAATCTGCTCCTGGCTGTAAACAACAGGATAGCACACAGAGGCGGACCCTAGGCACAGGCCGCAAAGGTCCCATGCCGGACCGCTTACCCAGTCACAGACTATAGCCTAGGGCTTGGACTCTGTAAGAGGAAAGTGGGCATATGGTTGAGATGGAATAGCTCTCGGAAGGCTGGCAGCAGAGACACCTGAAAAAAATAATCACTTACAGCCTTCTCTGACAGCCAGTAACAGGCACTGTCAGAACCAGTCGCATTAAATGCCTGTTTTTTCACTTTCTAAGCTCTAAAAAAAAAAAGTATAAATAAAATACCTCAATTATATGCATTCAGTCAAATGCTTAATGTATTTTGGTCATGCTAATGACATGCATTTGAATTTGAAGGACACAGGAAGAAAGGAATACGTTTAAAAAAAAAAAAAACCTAAAGACAGAAAATAATTTAAAAACAAAGGAAAGAAAAATATAACTGTTATTATCATCAATAGATCCCTAAACTATTATGGATAGAGGGAAACACATTGGAAACTTGTGCACAATACAATACTAGAAAGTATTTCATTGTCAACAGAAATAATCCAGAAAGAGTTGGACATTATTTTATACAGACATCATAAAGAAAACAAGGGATTGAAAAAGCGGAAAAGCAGCCCAGTAATGAAAATACTGTACATGTTATAAATTCAAGAGCTTTTAATGAAATCCGGTCATGTTTACCCTATCATTTCTGTGTGATTCTATTTCATTTACTACCTTCATATAATTTATAGATCCTTTAGATAATCTCCTTGGAAGAACATAATAACACAATATATTTACCTATCTGAAAACAGAGATTTTTAAATTCAGATAAGCTTTACTGAAATAATACAAATGAAGCCCAGCATCTCCAAGGCATATAGATAAAAGATATATTCGCCTTACCATGCTGATCCAGGCTTTCATGCCAACTGTGCTTCTCACTTGTACAGACTTCTGAGACTTGACCCCTACCTTAAGATTTATGATCTATGCTCACTTATAATCAGAAGTTTGGGTAGGACAGTGGACGTAAGACATGCCCCGTCTGAATAAATTCAATACCCTACACCTTTTGTGCTCATTGCTGCCCTGCTATTGGAGATATACTGGAGATATAGCAAAAATACTGATGTGCACATATTGCAAAGAGCAGGTGTTTTCCCATCCTAGTGCTTGGAAAGCTGACACTTTACCTATGTCTGGATCCAGTCTTATATCAATATGCTTGAGTAACATCTACACCAGTTTTATGCAAGTCATGTGTTACAGACATTTTAGAACTGCTTCTGTCATGTTTTAAACAAATAAAAGTTCTTTTAATTAATAAAAATAAGCATTTTTATTGCACAACAACAAATACTGAGAAATAATAATTTACATAAAAGTGGGGGGGGGCATTTAAAGGAACGTGTGGAGGCGCGGTTATAAAGAATCGCATGGACGGAGCACAAATACGTACGTAAGTACAGTACACGCGTAAAGAACAGAGTGGTCTATGCACTCGTAAGTCCCCAACAGCACGTCCGGGAGAGGGGAGTGTCGGGGTTGTTGGTGGGTGTTTCCGAGTGTCGGGGTTGTTGGTGGGTGTTTCCTTGCTCCGGCCGAGCGTATAATTGCGTACATAAAAAAACGGATCTCTGAATACGGCCCATTATCTGCTAAATGGTACTAAGTTAGCTGAAGCAGCACAGTTCTAATGGGGAAGTTGTTGCTGTTCCAGCAATCGCTACTTCAAAAGGGTTAGGGTTATGATTAGGGATAGGAATTAGGGTTAGGATTAGGATTTGGCATAGGAATAAGGGTTTGGGTCAGGATTATTGTAATGAAAACATATTCACTGGCGGAATTTAGAAGATCAGCAAACCCCATCTATTATTCTAATGTGATTGTAAAGGGCATTGCCATCTTTGTGAAAAGAGCAAATCTATTAAATATACACCCAGGTAAAAAACAATGAAATATAAAAGAAATGACCAAATGCTTTGATAACAACTCTTGCACTTTATATTAGTAGAATGGTGAAGTATTATTTTGCTATTGAACCTGCTATTAAACGTGTCTTCTTAATTATATTGGAACCATCAGTACAGATTAGCTATACATCGAAACCCAAAGTGGAGTGTGGTATACTGAACACCATCCAATATAGAGAGCATCCTTGTGGCCCATTTTCAATAGAAGATGCACCCTAGTGACCACTCACACATGCAGACAGCTTTCTAGAGACTAGTAACCTATACAGAAAGCATCTTACTGGCTACCAGCCAAAACAAACAACATCTTTGTTCTAATCTCAGGGGCTACAGTTAGCCACAAAGGATTAGCCTATAAGGAAAATTTCCTGTAATGCCTATGGCCAATCTGCCACTGTAAAGTAATGCAAAGTTGCCAACTTTTTTTGTTTATTTCCTCTGGCAACTGTCAGAGAAGAATTAATGCAAATCACCGTCTGAAGTCCCCGCTATTAATACTGCGCTCTGTTACTAAGGATGATGGGCCTGATCCAGACCTACGCCCATCGTCGCTAGGACAGCGGGCGTAAGTGTAAGATCGGCTAAAAAGCCGATCTACGCATGCGCCGGGTAGATGTTGCCCGGCGTAGCTACGGCAACGCCCGATCAACGATAGGGCGTCCGTAGGAACAGCGTAGGGACGCTGGAGGGGGCGTCCCCCTAGCGTCCCTACGTTAAGGTTAGTGAAGGTGGGCGGGGGGAGGTAATATAATGAGGGAGGGAGGGCTTAGCGGTAGTACGCTCGAAATGCGCCCGCACGGAGAGTGGATGCCGTTACTAAAGCACAGCGCATCGGCGTAGGTCTGGATCAGGCCCGATGACACAAATGACAATCCCCACCTATCCTTAGTAACAGTGGACCGTATTCAGAATTAGGAACGTCTGGTAATTTACGCACGCAAAATGCGTAAGTGTGGTGATTTCTATTTAGTGCGCATGTGCAGACAAGGAGTTACGAAGCGTTATTGGAATGATGCGTAAGTAAATTCCATACGTCAAAAAATGTTTGCGAACATAAAAGGTCGGACGGATTATTAATAAGTAGGCGTCAGTCAGAATGTAAATAGCAAAAAATAGGCGTGGTAATGTAGATGTGCGGTTGTATTTGCGAACATTTCACTAACGTCACATATACGTGCGCTAACGATAAGGTTGCTTTCACAACACGGAAGTGTTCTGAAATTCATAACTTTTGCGACACGTACTTATTTTGTATCAATGTACGGAGCTATTACGAACGCACAGAAAAGCTTCTTAAATCTGAATTCGGTCCAGTATGGATAACAGTATTGATAGAGGGGGAACATTCCAGGAGAGTCAACATCTATGTAGTAATGAAATAACAGAGCAGCTCCAAATTATAATATGTACCAAATAATTTAGGGTGGTTAAATAGATTTTTTTGGGATCCAGAACTCAGTGGTCTGCATACATCTAAAATATTTATCTGTAATCTGAATAACTTTAGTTCTTTAAACATTTGCTGTAGGCTTTTCTGAGCACAGATGTAGAAGTTAGTGACTAATTCATTATAAAACATCCAAAACCATAGGTGTCTTCTATTTTAGTTGGGGCGCTGTGAGCAGATCTGAAAAAACACGGATTGTTAGCAGTGCCTGATCACTGTTAAGAAGCACCGATTAAGGAACAGATGTTGATATATGTAGACATGACAGGTCTTCTTTAATAAATGTATCCTTTTGTTGACTTCACAGAGACGAATAGTTCTCATTAAAAAGCAATACTGATAAAGGATTGTCTTGTTAAACAACTTCAGGGTCAGACATACTTCAATAATGAGTCAGTTACTGTTGTGACATAAATTTGTGCTGCTATGCATCAGCATAGTACATTGTCCTATCGCCAATTTACTGTTTGCAGAATGTCAGTCTATCCTGTGTAGAGTTAATTAGGAAAAATTTCAAGTTATCACAGATATTTCATAGGCAGTGACTCTTCTTTCAAAAGTCAAAATAAAAAGTACAAAATTTCTTTTTAATAGTTTTTTTCTTTTCTAACTTTTTAAAAGAGTAAATATGTAGCACATAATGCTCTATTAACACAGAAAACAACACTTGAAGTTAAAAAAAAAAGCAATTAGGGGTGTTAATAAAAATAGCTATTGCTTTTTTATCTTCAAGTGCCGTTTTCTGTGTTGATTATTTAAGCCAACATACCTGCTTAATGTATATATAGTGGCAGGTGGCTTATCATATATCTGCAGATGTATGTAACTAATTCTCTGACTTTTATTTTAAATATAGAAGCTATTGCTTTCTTCAAGTGCCGTTTTCTGTGTTGATTATTTAAGCCAACATACCTGCTTAATGTATATATAGTGGCAGGTGGCTTATCATATATCTGCAGATGTATGTAACTAATTCTCTTCTCTGA
>WWET01002127.1:185105-199721 GCA_011038615.1 Limnodynastes dumerilii
CCTTTGTTGTCTATCCTGTAACCAAGATTGTATCCATGCAACTAGCTTTAAGTCCAACCCTAAAGTTTCCAGCTTATTTAACAGTCTTCGATGTGGTACAGTGTCAAAAGCCTTGCTAAAATCTAGCTAAGCTATGTCTACAGCTCCCCCTTTATCTAATACTTTACTGACCCCGTCAAAAAATTCAATAAGATTTGTTTGACATGATCTTCCCCCAGTGAATCCATGCTGCTTGGGATCCTGTAAGTTACTGGATTTAAGATACTGTACAATTTGTTCCTTTAACAGTGTTTCCATCAATTTCCCTACTACTGATGTTAGACTCACTGGTCGGTAGTTTGACGCTTCTTCCCTACTTCCACTTTTATGCAGAGGGACAACATTTGCTATTATAGCGCCACTTGTTCTTTTTGCTTATTAACATAATGCTTTATAGGATCTTACTTTTCTTTTTATGTAGTATGCTGTGATCAGAGCAAATGTCATCTCCTACGGCCTCTGATTTGTAAAAGAATAGGACAACCCAGGGTTAAGAATGAACCCAAAGGGAAGTTAAACCCTGTGTGGGGAGGAGGCAGGGATTAGAACTTGTTTATAATTTACTTATTTAATTGTTTACACTCTGGGACCCCATCTGTCTGAATGGAGGGCTTGAGGAAATGTGCTTTATAAGCCCCCTCAGGCCTGTATCCATCCTCTTATTCATCTGTAAAATGACTCACCCTCCCACCCTTTCTATTTTCAGTCTTGCTGGTAAATTTTGTATTATGCTGTTTTCCTTTTGTATTTCTGATTCTCCTTTGTTACAGGTTGTCATGCTTATGACTGTCTCACTTAGCTGTTGGCAGGAAGGCAGTGCAGTTGATCGTGTATTGAGTGAGTTGCAGTTCTTTGGTGAGCCATGAAGTTTTCTCCCTTAGCCTGGGATGCTGGTTTGGTCACAAATGGAGGCACTGGGTTTAATTTTATGGGCGGGCCCAGATCTAGTGGGTTATTTGAGAGCATGTATTATCTATTGTGTGAAGGTCATATAAATGTTCTTTGTATTATTAAGATGCTCAAAAACCTTCAATTCTTTTCGTATTGTGGTTACAAGAATCATTTTTGAATTTTACTATATGACAATCAAAAGGATATCTCTTTTTATTGCTGTGTGGTTGAAAGAATGAAGTCATTGGGATGCAGTGTGTATTCTGTGGGGGTCTCTAGAATGTAATTTGTTCTCTATGGTGGTACTTAGAGTGATGTGTTGTGTGGCAGTCATTATGATGCAGTCTGTATTTCATGGGCATCACTAGGATGGAGTATATATTGTGTGGTTGTCAGTAAAAAAAAAATTGATTTCTATTTATAAATTAATCATGGTATATCTATTACATTAAGGCGCAAGTAATGAAATGCAAAAAAAAAAAAAAAAAAAAAAAAAAAAAAAAAAAAAAAAAAAAAAAAAAAAAAAAAAAGGGGGCACCGACCACCCTTGAACCTGCTCAGTATGTAACAGTTATAAATCACTTGTCTTTCTTTCTCTTTTCCTGCAAAATACACAGCTAATTGCTTGCAAGGAGACCATAGAAAAGGAAGAGAAAGTGTAATGCTAGCAAGGTGCAAACAAGACTGCATAAAATTGTGAGCATCACTT
The DNA here is from genome assembly GCA_011038615.1 of Limnodynastes dumerilii. Classification (NCBI taxonomy): domain Eukaryota; kingdom Metazoa; phylum Chordata; class Amphibia; order Anura; family Limnodynastidae; genus Limnodynastes; species Limnodynastes dumerilii. The sequence goes on from WWET01002127.1 coordinate 186,745, forward strand.
ATCTGTAAAACAGTTCACTGCAGAATCTTCTTATACTGACAAATTGCTGCTTTGCTTCAACTTTATAAATGACTTAAATGTGCAAATGTTATACAACTATTGGACATTATAATCTTGATTGGCATACATGGCTAGAGGGAGGTGCTGTCTATGCCCTCTATAGTACTGATCCCCTACATATAATTGACCACCCCACACGTCACAACCAGTCCAATGGGCCCTTGATAATTTTCAGCCCCAGGTCCACAAGGACCTTAATCTGACCCTGGAGAAAACCATTGGTGCAATGCTGCCTGAAATGACTGTGAACCTCCTGTAGTTCAGCTGGAGAAAAGCTGGAGCTATATTGTTAAAGTGCAAGCAGCAGTAAGGCTCTGGGAAGTGGTAGGCAATTGATCAGAAAGATTACTTTATCTTGCTCAAAATCAATGACTCCTCCCTCAATAACATGTAGCTCTTGTTTTAAGTTGTGTGTTTCAAATTCCTAAATATTAAAATTGCATATGATTAAATATGTTACAATCATCTTTTCATAGCATTGAAAACATCCTTTGAAAAATCCACTGCTGTGAATTATTTAAGTGTAACACAACTAGAGTGAGATATGCATGCAGCTGATGTGTGTATGACTTACAAGACGTACAGAGCCTGAGGTTCTTTTATCATAGAGATCTAAGGAGACAGCAGTCACTTTGAGTGAGATGTCTTTCAGCGTAATCTGTTTTCTCACACTGGAGGTGTGTGGCTCTATAGCACGTGTTTGGGAGTTGCATTCCATTTTCTTGTAGGTACAGGGGACCTCATAAATAATGTCACAAGATGAGTAGTTGATATGGTCTTTTAGGGTAGACTGTGGCACATGACAACAATAAGGGGTCTGTTTACGTAACTTATCATATTGAAATGAACATTACTGATCCAGGTTTGCTTCTTCTTGCAGAGAGTCTGGCAGCTTAGTTAATTAAATTTACTAATACTTACCCCCCTGGCAAAGTCCAGCGATGATCTGCATGTGCAGAGTCTCCATTGCAGGATGTTTATAATTTAGGTTATTTATTTTATTTGTGTGTGTGATAGCAGTTATGGAGGGTGGGTGTGGAGGGGCACCATAAATACTTTAGCCTAAGTGACTGAGACCCTTAATTGGGCCTTGCAAATAGGTACAAATATGTTTTGTCTCCTTTTGCTGCTTTTTTCCTGTTTTAATGGCTCTTAGCGCTTGTATGAGTGGCAGGTGGTACAGTGTGTGGAGATACTATGGGGGCTAACTATAGTACCTCTCTCTAGACACTGGACCAACAATGCTTATGAAGTTATACTAATATAGCTAAGCAGACACTATTTTGCCACTCATACAAGTGCTAAGAGCCATTAAACCTTAGTCTGCAATAAAAGTGTTAGGATTATAGGGCCTGATTCAGACTTAATAAGGAGCTTGAAATTAAGGGCCGCAGTCACACTTAGGATTAATTTTAGGAATGTTCCTAAATTTATGCACGCAAAGATAAGTACGAATGATTCACAAATCCTAAAGAATTATGCTAGCCACACCCCTAGCTTCTTAGGAGTTAAGAACGTTCTTATCTCTAAGTTCTTATACTTAAGAAAGGCTTGGTTTCCCAACTAATATCCTCATGATTCACAGCTAAGCAAAGCAACAGCAATTGTTTCAACAAAGAAGATTGTTTTTCTTAGGCTTTCTTTGTTTTATAATTAACAAAAATAATTAATACTGCTTTTCACATCACCAACTCAGTTTTTCAACCTGGGTTTTTCCAGGAAGAAAGGCTGGGTAAAAAAAAAAAAGTCACCTTTAAGCACACAAAAACCCAGGAAATTCCTGGGTCTGACCCTTTCACATCACCAATGAATTTCCTGGATTTTAGTGGCTTTTTAACGTGGCAGGGCATGCTGATACTTATAGTGCTACAAGCATCAGCGTGCCCAAGGTCACCCACGTTTGGTCACCAAAGAAACGGGATTTCCCTGGCTGGGCAAGGGTATAAATATATACCCCAATGACAGCAGAGCTGTCATTAGCATCAGGATATCCTGCGTGCAGGACATGAGTTGCGGCGGGCCATAGGGTTTTATGTTTTTCAAAGCCCTCCTCCAAGGATCTTGGAAGATCGGATCCTAATCAAGATGGTAAAAAATAAAAATTAAATAAAAATTAAATATCTACATAAATTAGACCTAAACAAAATTTGTATCTCAAGGTCTCACTCAAACATGCTACAAGTCTATTTTAAAAAAATTATGTTTAAAAAATGTTTACAAAAAACAATGAAATCATGCACAAACTGCAAACAAATGTAAATAATGATTATCTTCAAAATTGAAATTAAAAACAGCAGTTTTAAAAGCTAAGCCTTTAATCGTTTAAATCAAAGTACACACATGCATTCATTATAATCACACAGCAGCTGTGTGTGTTGAACAAACAAAAGCATGAGGCTTTGCCTCTCTGTTAACCATGCAGATATCAAGTTAGAGTAGTAGGGGGCATTCTTATATAATCCCGTGCGTATCTTACTCTACGCAAGCCCTTCTTAACTGTGAATCATTCTTAAGTACTGTACATTAGTAATCCGAACGCTGCTCGTTTGCATTAAGAACCATGCCCTTCTAGAAACACATGCGTAAGTCTGGCCGTTCACATGTATGAATCATTTTTAAGTAACCGTTCTTATCTATGAATCATTCTTACATTTCAATGCGTAGTTTTGAGTTCTGGGCATGCTCAGTTTAACTGTTCTTAAATATACGCATGGGAAGCCTGTTCTTTCTTCTCTGTGAATCAGGCCCTAAAGCTGGCAATACACTAGAGGGATTATACACCCGATCACCCAATTATCGGGTGATCGGGCAAATAATCGCTGTAGTTAATGGCCAGGATAAATATTTCAAACATCAAATAAATGTGCCAAAAACACTCTGGTGCGATTATTTGATCTTTTAACATGTTTGATTTATATCAGGAGCAAGCTCCCGATATTTTAAGGGAGCCAATCAGCAAGCTGAATTGCTCCCTAGTCTTCAAAGCTGCTGCTGTATATCTATGTACAAAGCTGCTCTGACAGCTTTGAAGGTATACTTTATAGCTGTTAGAGCAGCATATTACATAGATATACAGCAGTGGTTATTGCAAGGATTAATACAGACAGGGATCAGCCGAAACTGCGCTGTGTGAAGTGCGGCTTTGACTGACTCTTGTCTGTATTACTGACTGCAATAGCCGCTGCTGCATATCTGTGTACTATGTTGTTCTGACTGCTTTGATAGCTTCAAAGCTGTCAGAGCAGCATAGTACTAGCCCTGCCCCTGCCCTTCTGCTAGGATTATTGGTCCCAGCAGAGGAGGTGTATGGTACCCATAACCGGACATTTCCCTAGCGGGAAATCATCACGTTTGTCGGCTCATCCCCTGCTGGGACTGATAATCGTCCTAGTGTATGCCCAGCTTAAGAGAGAAAAGTTACTCCTGGGATAAACCATGTTGATTTCATGGGAAGTTAAATTAATTGTATTCTTTGCATGCAGGGATATATCTTTGAATTGCTTACTGCACACAGATACTGACCAGCTTTACTATCACACTGTTATTTAGACTTTGGATGGGAAACATCACATCTCAACTCTAATACTGTTTGCAACAGATGAAACATGACTCCCCCTGAAATCAACATGGTTTAGCCCAGGAGTAACTTTAAGTTCTTATTCATGTTTTAGCCCAGGTGTAACTTTTCTCTCTTATTTTCAAGCTCCTTCTTAAGTCTGAATCAGGCCCATACTGGTTAATAGCAGCTTATATATCGTATTTATCTTCACTGTGGAAGGGACCATAGATATTGTCCTTTCATATGTTATATAACAATAGCAATACATGAGAATACATTTGACAAATGTCAAAAAGTTGAGAGTGGGATAATAGGCAATATATGGTAGCATATAGCAACCAACCTGAATCTTGTGAGCTGCAAGGTGGTCCAATTTGACTAGGAATGACTGAAAACGAATGTTATTCATATTAATAATTCTTTAGGAGCAAAAATACATAAAAAATACATGGTTTTAGCAATAAAAAAAATACAGATCCAAAACCAAAACCAAAACATTTTAATAAAACAAAAACACAAAGTCAATACAAATCCAAAGCCAAAACACTGGGGTCGGCACTCATCTCTACTTTTGTTTACCTTTGTTGATCACATGACCTTGTTTCAGTCCCCAGCACTTCCTGGTTTTCTCTCTCTGCAGCAGGCATTAGTTCACAGGTGTGGCTTTTTCCCTTGCTGGCATTCACTAATCTGCAACTCTGTTTTAACCCTCCTCTGACATTACTTTACCGTCATAGCAACAGGTTTCCTTGCATGCTGATATTTCATCCTCGAGTCCTCTCATGTGTTCCAGGTCCTATCTCCAGTCCTTAGTTCCTGCTATCCGGTCCTTAGTCCCAGTTATCTGGTCCCCAGTTCCTGTATTCCATTGTGTCTGGTTCCTACCTTTGTCTCTGGTGTCCTCTGCTCACCGCAGTATATAGTTTCTGTAGTCATTCCTGCGCTACCTCCTGCAACCCTCGGATCCTGTCCACCATCTTGGTGTCTGTGCGTATGTCCAGAGGGAAGCGACCTACCACTTGTCTGCAGCCAAGACCATCCTTATCATCAGGGGCTCTGGTAAATACCAGGATTGTGGTTAAGTCCATGCCTCTGGTCTGGCGTGGTCCGTTTACGGACTAGCACTGAATCCGGTGTATGACAGAAACTTTTTCTCTGGCCCTTATGTCATAAACTATTTTTTTCACCATGGACTTTTCCATTTCAGGTCATTGGGGTAGATCCAGAACTACGTTTGCCGTACGTTTATTCGCGTAGCGTATTTTCGTGTGCGTACATTCTATACACTACCCTAGGCACACCCCTTGAACATAAGTATTTTGTCAAGATACGATTTCCAAACCCTACCTTAACTTTTGCCAACGTAACCGCAGTGATATGCACACGTACGTATGGGCAACACAAATTTACGCAGCTAAGCACACCCATACTGTACTACGCAGCTAAGCACGCCCATACTGTACACGTTAAATACAAACCCCCGCCTACATAGCGTATTTCAAACGTATTTTGGACTCACGTAAAATTGGCACGCCCACACGTAAGTATTTACGTGACACATACGTGAATGGCCCATACATTCACAATTACGCTACGTTACTGAGCGTATTTTCTATGGTGCGCATGCGCAGTACTTACCAAAAGGCGATTTTACGTCTCCGCCACGCATAAATTCGCTCACAAGCGTTGTTCTGGATCTGGGCCATTTACATTATGTCTCAGATCTACTATAAATATTTCTGAAAAAATGTTTCTTCCCTAGACATGTCATTTTAATTGATTACTACATGATATAAATAACCCAGGTAAATTATGCATACAAAATTCCCTACCCACACCACAGAGCGGAATGAAATGAATTGCCTTCACATCTTAGTTTCTATATTAATAATTTCTCTAATTGCAGCATTTATATATAAAGTCCAGGGTTGAATGTCATTCAATTCAAAAGGAATCTAAAAACTGTATTAACAAAACCTCTCACCTCTATGAAAAATCCTGTTGTGATGGGCAATTAAACTTGTGTGAAACTAGTTACAACTTTACCGATCACTACCTCTGTGCTTCCCCTGTAACCTATTATATTTTACCTGCTTGGACAATTCTGTGTTTTGCAGCTTAATTAGAATGTCTGAACACTGTTTCCAAAATTATGTGAATCCATTTTTAAAATATAAATCGGATTATTCTGGTTGCAGTCCCCGGTTAGAAAGTCTTATTTCCAAAATAGGGACATCCAAAAGCTCCTTTTCGGACCTCCCTATTTCGAATATCCCACAGTTTCAAATTTTTTTTTCAGAAAGGGTGAGTATGCTGATCAGCATACTCACCCATTCCATTTAGAAAACGCTGCCGCTACTGCAGGACCCGCATCACGGGAAAGGTGAGTAACCTCTCCAGGGTTAGGGTCAGGCTGCAGGGAAGGGAATGTTAGAGTCAGGCTGCAGGGGAGGGAGGGTTAGGGTCAGGCCATGGGAGATGGAGGATAGGGTCAGGCTGTGGTCGATTGTGGGTTGAGGGTCAGGCTGTGGGGAAGGGAGGGTTAGAGTCAGGCTGCGGGGAAAGGAAGGTTATGGTTAGAGTAATGGAAGGTAAGGGTTACGGTTAGAATTAGGGGAAGAGTTGGGGTCGTTTTTTGCTTTACCTTTCAGAGCACTGAAAGTTCGGTGCTACATGGAACGATTGCTATGCCTCATTGAGGCATATGCAATCGAAATGCCAGCCAGTTCGAAACTGGCTGGGACAAAACGGCCCTATCGAAATAGGGCCATTTTTTTCGGGGACCCACACTTTATTATTCAACCCCTAAATACTTTGTGCAAAAGCAGCCTGAAGGATATCACACTTCTAAATCCTTAAGTGCCATGCTGTCAAAAGCATCTGTTCTGTAATTCCATATTAAGCACCATGCAAATATATCATAATGTTTATTAATCTTATACCAAATAAAAAAAATCAATATCTAGGTGCCATCTCTAAATAGGTTTATTACCATCCATTCTTTTAAAACTGATATGCCCTTCTAACCAGCACAAGGGCTGTTGCTTCTGTCATATTTGGAAGATACTGTATAGTTTGTTTATGAACTAGGTTGAATAATAATGAAAACAGATGAGTGTGATGGGTTTACATTCAGACCGGATCTGCTTATTCTTCATTATTTCTCCCAGTAATGCCACAATTATGATGTGAACTTGATGCTGTATTTCCAGGGCTGATATTGAAAAAATTCATCATTCATTGAAATCATTTTCTACTTTGCTTCAGGCAAAATGCTGTACACTGAATTTCTAAAATGGAGTAGCCCAACTGCCTTTCTGCTCACTTACCCCAAGACTAATGAGAAAGGACATAAGATGGGATGGAAAGACAGGATGAATGTCAGCGTCAGCACTTGCTGCAGAATGGCTGTGTGGTATTTATCATCTGATTTCCCTATAAGAAAACTAAGTGTTCGGCTGTTAGATAATGTAACCATTTTAATATGGAGAACTCATAAAAATCCCCAACTAAAGCAGAGCCCTACATTTAAGTAACGATCTGGCCCCATTATCACTACAATAATGTAATAAATGGGCCTAGTATTTATGTCTTAAAATAATCCAGCTTCTCAATGCTACTAAATAATTCTGCTCATTGGAGAAAACTACTTTAGCAGGGCTGACATTTTTGAGCGCTGCAGCATAACTGAAATAAGTCTCTGTATCATTTGAATGCACTAATAAATAATAATAATACTTTTATAATATTTCTAGAATGGAATCAGTTTTTCTACCTGTCATACGTGCTCTATATTTCCCATTTTGTAAGACAAGACAATAACAAAGGCTTATTTGATCTGTGTATTCAGTAGAATATACTGTACCCGCTAATTACAAGCAGTGTTTATTTCATGGTTGCCGACTTTTGGCAGCTTCTCTCCGGGAGATCCCGGAGAGAAGCTTTCGACGCTTGCAGGGGCGGGGCTTAATGACGCGATTTATGCAAATTGCGTCATTAGGCTCCGCCCCCTGGCACATACTGGCTCGTTTTAACTTTAAATAGGGGTCGGGACGGGGCTTGATGCAGCAGATTGCATCATCAAGTCCCTTCCTGTGCCTAGCAACACTAGTATACTAGTGTTGCTAGGCAGGGGGGCACTAGGCAGGGGGGCAGGACTTGAGGCCGTGGTTTCAGTGAAACCACGGGCCTCAAGTCACTTGCGGGAGATTTGCTGGCTCTCCCGGGATACCGGGAGTACTGCCCGAATTTCGGGAGTCTCCCGGACATTCCGGGAGAGTCGGCAACCCTGGTTTATTTTCAATGTATCTATTCTGTAAATGACCAATGAACTGTTGTGGAAATTGCAGTTGTTAAATAAATTATTTTAAATTGGCAGTTGAGATGGAAAATAAAAGCGAAACTCTCCCAGTTAAGGTATTAAGAGAAGCATTGAACATTCTAGAGCTGATCCAGAGCTGCGCTTCTCGCTGCCTTAATGAGTTCTGCGCATGTTCAGAACAGGGAGAGAGAGCACAGAAAGATGGGCGCACTGCTGTCCATTCGCCTGTGTCCACATCTGTCTACACTGCACTAGTAGAACAACTCATTTCATGCTATTTAAATGAAAGAAAGGGGCGTTTTTCTAATTTAAATAATATAGTATTATCTCTTATTTATATAGCAACACAAATTGTTTGCAACGCTTTACAGACATTAGACATTCACATCAGTGCCTGTCCCTATTGAAACTATATACTAAGGTCCCTGCCACATACATACATACATACATACATACATACACTCACACACACTAGGGTATATTTAGTCAGCAGCCCATTAACCTACCAGTATGTTTTGGCATGTGGGAGGAAACTGGAGCATCTGGAGGAAAGCCATGCAGACACAGGGGACCAGATTCTCAATCCCAAATTTTTTTGTTTTATGAGCGTTCTTTTACATTTAGAGCTACTGTGCATGTGTAGTAACTCTTTTACGCTATCTACGTAACATTTTGTTACGTAGATTGCGTACATGCGGTATGCAAGCTCCACACAGCTAAGGCCTAGTCCAGGAATCAAACTCATGACCTCAGCGCTGTAAGGCCCAAGTGTTACTCACTGAGTCCGCAATAGGCGTAGTAGCAGAAAAAGGTGCCTGCGCTTCTGTGAAATGCTTACACCATCTCATGGAATGGTGTAAGAGGTAGGCGCATTTTTAACTATTGTAGAGTGATTTGTGGTAGAAAAGAAAAACAAAAAAATTCAAAACCCTTAAACCACTGCAGGGTAGACCTGGGAAATTCCTGGTCCCGAGTCTGCCCTGGCAGTGTGAATGGTTGTCTGTGCCTCCTGGAGAGAGGTTTGTTTACTGTTGCCATAGCAACATTAAATAAATCCTTCCAATCAAGTGTTTTAGGTGAGACCCAGGTTGGCACCTTTCACACGACCCCTTACCGGGGTCAAACACTGAAAAAACCCTTCTCTTTTCCCGTGTCCTGATACTTTTTACATCACTTACAAACCCTAGTTGTTGGAGCCCTTTTACCTGGGTCTAAGGCCAACAACCCCGTTTTTTAGTGGTGATGTTAAAGGGGTATAATGAAATCTATAACATGTAACTCTCTTCATCAATATACCTGTACTGCCCTTTTTATTCAGGTATAATATTGATGAAATTGTATCCTCTTCTCTATCCTTTTCTGACAACTTCTCCTTTTTTGAGCCAACACATGTAGATGAACTAGCTACCCTTTTTATATCACTCTATCTGTCTGTTCTAACCTACTGTATTCCCGTGACAAATAAATCATTAATGGTCTCCTATGCTCATATCAACCTCTAACATCTGCAGCCATTTCCTCTCTTGTGGTGTGTTTCTATACAAATTCAGTCATGCAGCAACTAGTTCTATACATCCACTAGTTGTACACTGATGGAAATTATCTTCTTTTTTTATTTCTATTATCAAAAACTTTTAACTTATAAACAAGCTTTTCAGAGTAAGTTAAGTTCTTTTGATTACATCCTGTCTTATTTTATTACTGCTTTCACTCCTCAATTATGAGGTGAAGTAGGATATACAGAGGTTATGTAAAAAAATATATAATATACTATAATTGGCAAATACGTTATGGTTGACAGGTGATATTATGTATCATTACTCTACAGCTCAATTCTCCTATAACAATATCACTTCAAGGTGGGTTTATAGGTATTTTTGTACTGCTCATGTTACATATTATCTCAAATTCATGTCAGATATAGGCAGCAAAAATAGTTTGCCTTGATATTCATTCTAATTGGCATTTGCAAACCTGCTGTAAGACTGACTCTGAATGGGAAAAAAAACAATACAGTACTTCTGTACATAAATATAGATAATTGCTGTTTCTGTAATATATTTAGATTTAAAATTGTGTGCAAAGTGATAAAGAGACGTTCTCCATGGCAACACAAGGTATATCGCACCATGTTACAAATTTTTCCCACCTGCTTGTTATCTGATGACCAGTCCTGATGTACATTATAACAAGTCACAAGTTTTTGGAAATAGCCTCCTATTGTGATTTTCACAGTTTTCCCATCTGTGCCACACATAATGGAGGCAGTGCAGTTTTAGTACACATTTGTTTTTATCCCCCCACAATTTAAAATGACTAGATATTAATAGATAGATGTATATATTTGAATTTCCATATTTAAATTTAAGTAATCCTACACAATACCAATAATTTAATGTGTATCTACCTGAACGTCCAAGGTTCCAAAATAGGCAGCTTCAGTCTCCGAAACAATAATAGTATTTTAGAAATATAGGCAGCCAAAAGCAGATTTTCATCTGCCTTTATTTTGAATATACTACTATTGCAAAACTTTTATGCATGACTGGGTAAGAATGTTGTTCGGCATGGTCATCCATTCATTCATCGGAAATCGCCACTGCAGTCACACCAGACCAGAGGTGTGTACTAGGTTCAGGCTATGGGGAAGGGAGGTTTAGGGTCAGACTGTGGGAAGGGGAGTCTTAGGGTTAGGTTGTAGGGAGGGGAGTCTTAGGGTTAGACTGCAGGAAAGTGAAAGTTAGGGCAATAGATTTCCCAGGCACTTCAGAAATGCCTAGGAGAGAACGGACCTTTCAAAAAATGGCTGTTTGAACCGGAGACTCACACCTTACCTGAGATGTGGTAGAGATGTCTCTTTTGAGTTTTCTATGAAGAGCTGCAGCTACTCTAGCTCACTGAACAATTATTAAATGTTCAGTACATGTTATAGTGTAAAGAGATGAGCTGATAGATTGTGTGTGTGGAGAGCTGTACCATTAGTGCTGTGTGTGGAAATTAGTGGCATGGGTACAGTGTGTGTAGATTACCCCCTGTGGATAGGGATGGCATCTGAGTATTGTGGGTTGTACTAAACTGCAATAAAAAAGCACTGAGTCTGGGGGCACTGTGGGAACATTTACATTTGTGCTGTTTTTTGGAGAGGATTGGAATCGGGCATATATTTACATCTGGGTCCAATGCTTGCTTCTGACACTGCTCACCAGAGGTTGTTCAGCTTCTGTTGTTTTGATTAATCTTCAGTGTCAACCATAGAATTCTGACTCTGACCCCAAAATCTGTAGTCTGAATCTGGCCTATAATTACTTTAATCCTATACTAGTATAGTACTATTTACTAGTGAACTTTATCAAACAATTCCATCACATTGCAATCTAATATGCTAATAACATATCATAAAAAATGAAACATTATAATATACATTATAGTAACATAGTAATATTGAAGCAATGACAGCAAGTCCAACATTTTTCCTCTACTCTCTAAACCCATTTATACAGCAAATGAATCAATCATCTATACTCACTATCCCAAAGAACACAAACTTATTCATTTATTGGGAAGAGGAGCAAGAAACCATCTGCGATAACTTTATAACATCTCTGGTTAAGTCCAAATAGTCATTATATGTGATTTTATCCTAAAATTGATTGAGACTTAATCTAACACGTCCTGCGATCTTTATAAAATATAAATTCCTCCAATGACCTCAACAGTTCGATATTCCATATTTAACTCACAGAGCTCATTTAAAGGGCCGCAGAGCCCATTACCTCTGCTGTGTCATCACAATAACAGGGCCAGGATTGTTAAATGGCAAGGTGTGCTGTATTATTATTGATCAAACCCATCCTATATAGTTCACAAGCTAAGATCTTTCTTTTCCTAAGGCTTCATTGCTTATTATCTAGAGAGTGTCGATCAATACCTTATTTTGTATTGATCGACTGTTTCAGATGCCATTGAGTAACAAGTGTATGGTGTCTTTGCTCATGTTTCAATATTATATCTACTTACTAACTAGAACACTTCAATATTTTCTGCAGCCTTAATTAGGAGGAAGGGATCTATCTGTCAGAGAGCCTCATATTTCCCGAAACAAACACATGAATTGTTTAGAAGCCTATACTAATAACAACTAGTACAAATGTCTTTAGTCAAACAGACAGGAAACAGAGGGCCTTGGGTAGCTTGTCAGAAACTTTACTATAATAATTAGGTTTGGGTGATGCCTATACATTTCAATGTGAAACAACGGAATGCATTGCATTAGAGTTCCTCCATTTTTTATGAGAAAATACATCAAAAATAAAATTTGGAAACTGTTACTAAGCTGGACCTTTTTAGGACATTTCAATTTCCGTGTTATACATTGTTTTGGCATCTAGTATATAAGAAAATTTATTATAATGGACATTTAAAAGAAGGTTAAAAAGTATGTCTAATTAATTATATTGGGATTTTTCTTACAGTAAATCCAGAAACAATAAATCCAAATGTTTGTATAAATTATATTTAATTTTTTCATCAAGTTGCTATTAGTAATGTATCATTTTGGAATATAAAGGAAAGTACCGTGACATGGTATATGAGCAAATACTCTGAAACAGTCCAATTTAATGCTGTGGTATGCTAGCAATCACATGACAGTCTGGTGTTGTGAGTCAGTTTCTATGCAGCATATAAATTATATTCTGGACTTTGCAGCCTTGTTCCTTAATCATCCAGTCCATTTTACTAGAACAGTTTTGACAAATTAAAAACATTGTAGAATGCTTAAAAAATAAGTTAGTTTATGTAATACACGGTTTCAATTTATCCAGAGTGAAAGTATATGCACCTGTAGAGAGTTTAGTTGCATAAGATCATCATTTGGCTTTGTGGATGGGGTTAGAAAGAAGCAACAGAGTAAGACTAAGACTAAGTAAGACTAATACCCCTTTCATATCACCACAAAATACCCGGGATTTTCGCCAAAAACCCGGGTCTCGGCAAAATCCCGGGTATTTCATGGAGATGGAAAGGGGTACTTCCGGT
>WWET01002127.1:216080-238052 GCA_011038615.1 Limnodynastes dumerilii
TTTGGGCCAGGCTGATCCCAAGTGAATTTGATGTGGGGCATCCCTACGAGTGTGATGGCAGTGTGAGATCAGTGGCCCAAAGCCATTTAGTTCTTTAAATCTAAGTATTGTGTGCCCACTTTGATGCCCGTTATGTGCCAAGTTTTACACTTTTTTGGCTGCTTTCAACTGGTTTTTACCTCAGGACATCTGACTGTAATATTATCTATTATTCTATTAAGTTCTGCGTTTTAATTAACCAATAAATAAGGAAAATAGTTTTCTGGTGAATAAGAAACTGACGAATAAGAAACCAACTTCAGCCCTGAATAAGAAACTGACGAATAAGAAACCAACTTCAGCCTCGTGAATCCTATCCACTTCAGACACAATCAGGTAAGTTTACACCTCTCTACAAACCATACCCAAACTAAACCTAAAATTATGACCATTTTAGACCCATGGTGTGAATTGTGCCAAACAACTGATATACAGTTTCATAAAACTGAGGCACCTCAGACCACATGTTGAGGGGGAAATCTTTGGGAATTTTAATTAATTTTATAGTAAGGTATGTTTTATGCACATTGCTACATCCAAATATATGATTTGTTCCCACTTCTTAATCTTAAGGTAGGATGCTCAGCTTGGCTCAGAAAGAAGGGATCAGACCCTCACTGGAACTGCATTCGGAACTCCCAACACAGCACTAGGAAAAGTCTGGATCTAGTCCCTAAAGACTATGGATATCTACCTTTGGGATCCTGGTAATATTTATGGACTACACAGCAATTGCCATTGTCAGATCTAATAGTCCTTTATATAAACACATTAATATCAGGGCTCGAAGTTAGGGGTGTGGGAGCGAGCGCGTTCGGGTGTGCGCCTGCTCTGTTAGCCGGCTGGCACAGGGAAGCTGCGGTCTCTCAGTCTGAGGGAGAGAGACCGCAGCAGTGTGAAGGGGGAGGCGTGGTGGACCAATCAGGGTCCGCCGCGTCACAAGGCCTGCCCCTTGAATGCGTGGAAAGCATGAGGAGCGTAAAGGGATGCTGGGGACTGCGTGAGGAGTCGGTGAGACGAACAGAGCAGGTAATTAGTGTATGTGCAGAGATTGTGGAGCCTGGCGATTGGAGCTACTGCTGGACCACCAGGGTATAACTGGCCATTCCTTTGTAAAAGGACAGACCCCCCCCCCCATTTATAGCATCAGCCCGTTATATCCATTTGCTGGGTGAGTGGTCAGCAGTGACAGGGGAGCTGTGCCTGGGTATTGTGGCTGGGGGCCTAATAATTTATATGTCCAGGTGTGCCAGAGAGTGAGAAGGTTCACCTGGTAATGTGTGTGGGGTTACTATTCATGTGTTGAGCAGTGTTATACTACGTACAATTGTCTGACACTGTGGTAAAGTGAAGGCAGTCAGCCTATTACCGTGGTACTCCTCCTGCATAGTGGGAACAACGAAAAGCATATTGCAGACGGTGGTCCTGTGTAATTCTGGTCTGGCAAGCAGTGTGTCGCACCCTGAGTCCGTTGTTCAATGGACGGGAGCCGTATGTCTGGAAATATAAATTGGGTGAGATGTTGAGACTAAGCATCCGCTAACCCGTGGTAATAAGGCCGAGAGCGTAGTATCCGGCGGAACGAACCTGCCCAAGGAAAATCGGCAGCGCTTAGGGTAATTCTACTGCAACATCTCTGGCAGCCGTTCATTCTGCACACGCAGTTGCAACAAGATTCTTGTCGCGGGAAAGTTTGTACTGTTTATTATTGAAATAGTTTGTTAGCGGGCCCTAAGCCCAGACTCATTGTGTGTTACGTTTGTGCAGTTTAACAGTTCTTCTTTACTAGATCGCTATAGTAGCTGAAGGCCTGACACAGGTGTGGTAGCAGTGCAAAGTAGAACGGGTAGTGCGTGGTAAGTCCTGTGCTTATTCCTCAGGGGCAGAGAGGTGCCGAATCGTGGAGGATCCCCGCAGCATCCAGGTGAGCGAGTTGTTTCCTCTCCAGGTCAGGGCTCGGACATTTTCTCATGTGCTGACCAGTTAGGCTTGTGTTCTAACGTTAGTTCTCTAGTATTACAGATCTGTTGTGGTCTGGGGAAAAGGAGAAGCGTCGCTTGTCATTCAAGTCCGGCACCGGTTGCACCTCATCCGGCAAGCTCGCCTAATCTGGACGCTTACCGTCCGAGTGAAAGAGGACGTCATCTGAACATTGGAAGAAGGATACGGCGGACTATTCTGGTGAGTGCCTATAAAGAGGCTATTTCTTTTGTACGCACCTTATCACAGGGGTATATGGGGGTATGCCATACTGTCACTTCTTCCACAGATTTAATTGAGAAGCTTTAAATCTCCATTCACTTCTATTATTTCTATATTGTCATACCGCCACTTCTAAATGTCCATACTGCCACTTCTAAATTTCCACATTGACCACTGATTAATACTAGATTTTGTATATCTTTAGTGCTGAGAGCCTCAATCCAGAGAAACAAAAAAGTGTGTATAAATCTTTTTTCATGATAAAGAGAACAGAGGGCCGCATAGGCCGGAAGGAATATAAACGTCAGGCTGCTGTGCACTGAAGCAGGCAAGTCATGGGTTAAGTTTTGGGAATGGTAAGGGAGCCAATCAGTTGAGGGCTTGGGGGTGGTCTTAAAAGGTGGGGGTTTAGGGGTATATAGGTGATTTGCTGGAAGCTTCTGGACGTTTTTTGCTGCTGAATTTACCTTCCTCCCATCCCATTGTATGTATTAACATGTTTTTGTTTTTCAGACGAGGCATGGGTGGTGGCGATATCGGTGGGGGGTCAGCTGATATAAAGGCGCTAGGTTCATGGCATCATTTGAAGGTATGGAGCAGGATGGACGAATCCCTCGATAACAGCCGCCAGCCACGCCGGGGTGGCTGGATATCAGTATGCCTTCCCGAGCGGTCGGGTTGAGCACGGACTGAGGGGTGATGACTCGGGTGACCATATCCTTCTGTTGCACCTAGGGCAGGGGGTGCCTGACCTCTTGTTGGTTCCAGGGAATAGCTGAACAACCCACTCGTTTGGTGCCACCTCTCCACAAAAATTCTTAATTTGTAATTGTTAAATAAACCTATGCCCCCTTTTTAATAGCCAAAAAGTTTTCTGTGTCGTTATTTCAATGTATTATTATATGTGTTGTAGATAGTTCTGTATAGGTTGGTTGTTTCAGTGGACATGTCAGCCTTTGACGCTTTAATGAGACCCTATAGAAATATATTCTGCATGTCGGGTAAAAAATAACATTGTTTCACATTAAATGTGTTATTGGTATATTTGCTGACTGATGAGAAATTCATTGAGAAATCACAGAGCTTCTACGGTATGGAAGAAAGTGACAAAAGGACATGATTCGAAAAGAGATTCAATTGTTTTATATGCAATAACATAATTGAAAACTCAGGTTCATTCAGGCACAGTCTTCAATGTGTTTCCTATTACCTGAGATGCAGCTTTCTTTATCAAGCGTGTCTAAGCAAGTAGAAAAGACACATCACTGTTCTAGTCACAGACTCAATTGGGTTAATGCTAATTTGCTGAGACCAAATTTTGGAAAGAAAGTGGTGTGAAATATTGACCTGACATAAAATAAAACCATCCACTTGCTGTTTTTTTGCCTATTGATGTGGTATGTCTTCTATCACATGCATACTCTAGCCTAAATTCTTAATATGGCAGAAACTCGATCTTCCAACTACTCTGTAATATGATGCTGATTCCGCATCATGATTTGAATATGTTAATGTTTATGATCTACATAGCTATTATTCCTGCTATTATTTGTTGTGTGTGATAACATACAATATTGTAGCAACTATATTATGGGTCATACAAATAGTTGCTTTCTATACTCATGTGCTCATCAAAATGCATTGCAGGTGCAATGTCACCATCAAGTAGGATGGTGAGCAGATCAGTGAGGGCATCTATACGTGAACATGCAACCTTTCTTGTGGTTGCTGGTGATAGATGCAACAACTTTGGCCAATGTAATTGTCTATATATCTATGACAAAGTATTATATGCACATGAGACAAATGAAAAATATTATAAAAGGAAAAAAAATTTTTTAAAGCTTTCTGGGAAGAGGAACTGAAAATATTGTTTTTCTAACT
Source organism: Limnodynastes dumerilii (assembly GCA_011038615.1). Taxonomy (NCBI): domain Eukaryota; kingdom Metazoa; phylum Chordata; class Amphibia; order Anura; family Limnodynastidae; genus Limnodynastes; species Limnodynastes dumerilii. The sequence goes on from WWET01002127.1 coordinate 220,206, forward strand.
TTCCTATATGATAGGTACAAGGCATCCTAGGACATCAGGGAAACTGATATGTTTTCAACAAAGTTTCACGATAACCTTTCATATATTCTTATTTATTTTTATTATTTTTATAATTCATTCCTGTGTTCAAATAAAGGAAAATTGTGATAATCCATTTTTAGGGCTCCACTGCTTTGTCCCAAATAGTACAGAGGCTGGGAGGTATATCAATCACCTGGTCATTGAATGGCTACCTAAATAGAACAGAGGCAAGGAGGTGTGTTCAATCACCTAGCCATTGAATGGCTACCTAAAGTAGGACAGAGGCAGGGAGGTGTGTTCAATCACCTGGTCATTGAATGGCTACCTAACATAGGACAGAGGCAGGGAGGTGTGTTCAGTCACCTGGTCATTGAATGGCTACCTAAATAGGACAAAGGCAGGGAGGTGTTTTTAACCACCTGGTTATTGAATGGCTACCTAGCATTAGAAGAGTTCTAAACACATCCTGTAGTGTTGCTTTACATTTGAGATCATGTCCCTTTTTTGGACAACCATGTCAATATCCTGACTTTCATACCCCCCAATGTGCTGAGTGACATTACCTTTATATAACTGACTTATTTGAGTTGTGTTAGTGGAATCACAAAAGTTACATAGGTACCTATCTATATGAAGCACCATTAGATAAGGCATGACCACTACTTAGGAATAGGAAATTACCTAAAGAAAATTAATGCAAACATTGGGCTGGATTCCGACTTAAGTAAGTGCTTGAAATTAGTTATTCCTGGGCTAAACCATGTTGATTGCAGGAGAGTCATATTTCCTCTGTTGTAAACAGTATTAGAGTTGAGAGGTGATGTTTCCTATCCCAAGTCTAAATAACAGTGTGATAGTAAAGCTGGTCAGTATCTGTGTGCAGTAAGCAATTCAAAGATATATCCCTGCATGCAAAGAATACAATCAACATGGTTTAATCCATTGTGGGGCCCAATTTATAGATCGATCTATCTATCTATCTATCTATCTATCTATCTATCTATCTATCTATCTATCTATCTATCTATCTATCTATCTATCTATCCTATCTATCTATCTATCTATCTATCTATCTATCTATCTATCTATCTATCTATCTATCTTCTCAAGCCTTTCACCATGTCACTCATACACTGGATTTATGTGACAGAGATTTTTTTTGATAGTTTAAAAAATAACTGATTCTATATTATAAGGTACCAGATCCATCTCAGTAACAGACTAATTGTATTGCTTATACAGTGATTCTGTTAATGTCTGAGTTGGATATAGAATCATTTATTTTTTAAACTATCAAAAAAAATCTGGGAATACTTGTACTGTATAACCATTCCAGCGCTGCATGTTTTAATCATGTACTGGATTCATGTGGCAGAGATTTTTTTAATAGTTTAAAAAAAATTATTTACTTACCTGTTTTTTTGTCCTGTCATAGCCTCTCCTGCAGAGCAGCTCTAGGGGAGCGGAATTCTGTAGCCCTATGGCGCTCCACCACATGTGATGTCACACGTCGTGACATAACACAGAGTGCCGTGGACCTTCGGCAGTGTAAGTGCAGAGGTCTGACACGCAGGGCCTTCCTCCCTGCACGTTGCAGTCAGACCTCTGCCAGCAAGAAGCCAGGGGCTATCCTGGGCCCCCTCTCTGTCCGGGCCCGGGACACTAGGCCCGGCTGCCTCCCCCTGATGGCGGGCCTGCTAGGAGTAACTAATTTCAAGCACTTACTTAAGTCTGGATCCAGACCATTATTCTTATTATTATTGTAGCACCCCTTTCAGTGCCTCCACCCGAGTCTTCTACACCTTGCTTGCGGACTTAAGGCTGAATCAGACCACCGTTCGCATACCGTACGTACGGAGGTTTGATAGCCTGCACAGAAAAGGGAAGATATCTCCCATGTCACTTTCCTTTCAAAGGCTGACTTTTCAGCACATATGCTGCCATAGAGCTACCTTATGTCTTACGTGTGGATCAGCTGTCCGTACAACTGCTGATCCACACAGAAGTCTGTAAGCCAGCCTACATTTTATCATTACATTACATGTAGTTGATAGTCTCTTGGCATAGTATGGGCAGTGTATGTGGATCCCCACAGATGCTACTTGTCACCCTTAGGACCCCCTTAGAGAGGTGGGACAATGCGAGTACATGAAGTACATGAGAGGAGAGGTAGATATATGTGTCATTGATGTACAGAAGCTGTGACAAAATAGGCAATCAAACCGCTATCACGGACTGACGGGTTTGGGTATCCGTTCTTGGTTCCCAGGGGTATCCTTTCTGGGTTCCCGGGGACGTAATAGTGATCCAGCAGTGTATTTAAAACTAGAAGGCTTAATATAGGATTTGCTCATTAGCTGGTAGAGTTAACACAATGGGTAAATATATTAATACTGGACTTGGCTTGACTTGACCTGGACTAGACCAGGACTAGGACTGGACTGACTTGGTTGGACTTGACCTGGACTGGACCAGGACTGGAACTGAACAGACTTGGCTTGTCGACATGGACTGGATTTGGACTGAAACTAAACAAGCTTGACTTAACCCGGACTTGCGCCAGGACTGGAGTTGAACAGACTTTACTTAACCTGGACTGCGCCAGAACTGGAATTGAACTAGACAAGCTTGACTGGACTGGACTTGACCAGGACTGGATCTGGGCTTGACAAGCTTGAATGGACTGGACTTGACCAGGACTTAATCTGGACTTGACAAGCTTGACTGGACTGAACTGGACTTGACAAGCTTGAATAGACTGGACTTGACCAGGACTTAATCTGGACTTGACAAGGTTGACTGGACTGGACTTGACCAGGACTGGATCTGGACTTGACCAGGACTGGATCTAGACTAGACAGACTTGACTGGACTAGACTTTACCAGGACAGGACCTGGACTTGACAGACTTGACTGGACTGGACTTGACCAGGACAGAATCTGGACTTGATAGACTGGACTGGACTTGACAGACTGGACTGGACTTGAGAGGCTTAACAATGAATGCTGCAGTACTGCTCAGGGATTAACCAGGCACCTTGAGTAAACAATTGTTCTGGCACAGGGCTGACTGTGCAGCAGGTTTGAATAGGGTGCTCCTGACCAGTATTGGATAGCCTGGTCACATGATTCCAAATGTTGGAACAGGTCAGGTGATTAGAAGCAACATAGGACGCCCATGCACCGGAGAGCCCCGGAGCTGGCGCTAGACTCAGCGTTGACACTGCACCACCAATAACCTGGAATACAGGACTGGAGGATGCCACGAGTGAGAGTGGCACCTCCTGGAGTGGACACAGCTGTTGAACGTAGATCAGGATCTGGGCCATCATCCTTAAATCCTTCATCTACAATTCTTACAGGACGGGGTGAAAGCCTGCTTCCTATCCTGGCAGTTAATGATGATGTCAGAATTGCATTACTTTTTGCATCATTAGATTTCTATGCTTCTCAGTCAAACAGACAGTTGAACATGGCCTCTGCTGGTTTAATTAGTTTTTCGCTGGTATTGTTCAAGAACATACAATAAAGTAAAGTAAAAATTATTCTCTGCTTAATCTGGTGATTTTTATGCTTCAGATATGCTAATCATTGTGAAAGTCATTATGTTTAAATCACACTTGTGAATTGCCATGTGCTTTGAATGACACAGAGTTATTAATTACCAGGATAATTAAGAGTTACTTTAGGAACAATAAGCAAAAAAAGGAACAAATTTACACCATAGCAAACAATGTTGTTCTGCAGCATAAAGCAAATTTATAATGTGTTTACATTGCAGTTTCATGTGTGCTAAATGCTTAAGCAGGCTGTGTTTTCTCTGCAGGCAAATATAAATTCTAATTAACTTGCTTTTTATATTGCATACAGCCCAATAGAATGTTCTGCAAGTTGCAATTATTTAAAATTCTTTTGTATTATAAGATAGCCAGAAAACCTGCAACACTATGGGCTATAGCACTATTCAGAGAACCATCTTCGCAGCGATTTCCTGTGCGTATTTTTAGGTACGTTTTAACTGCGCACGCGTAGTAACTTTATTTACGTAGTTCACATAGACTATCCGAGCGGGAGTGCCTCACATACGGACTTGTGAATCGCACGTGGGTAAATACGCATGGATCTCCCACGTAAAAATATGCACGTGAGAATTTAAATAAAAATGGGCGGGGGGAAGCATTTTAATGAAGGGGTGTGGGTGAGGTGTGGGCACGGTTAGTTAGATACGCACGTACGGGACTACTCGACGCACGGTAATGCCCACGTAAAGATAAAGCAGGTCAAGGCACTCGTAAGTCACAGAAAAGCTGTCCGTGTGAGGGGAGTGTCAGGGGTGTTGCCTTGCTGCGTCCGTGCGTATAATCGCGTACTTTTCTCGGACAGATCTCTGAATACGGCCCTATGAGGGATTCAGTAATTTAAAAGATTGGCAAAACTGTGTGTAACTCTAAACAATAAGATTTATATTATAAAACATTCCGACAATAAAGCAATTCCAATAATAAAACATTATGTCAATTCAAGCCGGCTGAAGTATATAAAATAAATAGACGAAGGAATCTTCAATGCAGAGCAAGTCTGTAAATTTGAATGTAAAGATTGATCATCAGTCTGGCAATAATAATGAATAATAACAAAGCATCCTGTGGCTAAGTTCCTAAAAACAGATAAATACCAGAAGTACCCAATCACATAGGAGCTAATCAGACCTATTTAATAAAAAAATAAAAAAAACTACTTTAATTTAACCTGTAATGCTGACCTCTATGTTACCATGGGTTATATGCCCAGGGCCACCAGGTTAATATACCCAGAGTTCTTCTCTGCACCGCGGCACGCTGCTAAATCGTGTCTGCCGGGCTCTGCCCCTATGTGACGTCATCAATGATGGCTGGGTCCCGGGCCCCGCATGTGATGACGGCGGCCCTGAAAATACCATATGCAATATACTCTCAATACCTTGAAATGGATTGTCTTTTATCAGATATTTACATCCTGATAGGTTAGGTTGAATTGTTAAGAATATTTATTTTGCCTTACATATATTCCAACCTATTATCCTGGACTTTAAGGATTTCAGCTGCTATTTAAAACATTAATCGATTATCCTCTCATAATTTTAAATTTTTTCTTTATTCAATAGCGTTGTCAGATAACCACATATGGTAGAAAATTAAGCTGTTACAAAGTAAATTCTCTGAAATATTCCATCAGCTATAAAGGCACAAGAACTGAAAAACACCTTCTGTTAAATGTGTAGGCAGAACCTTGCACTTGTCCCAGTTTTTAACACATTATTTGAAGAGTGTCCACCAAGTCTCCCTGCAGCACAATGGACCTAATGAGCATTCCCATAAAACTCCACTATATTTTACTCAATTAGCATTTTTCATTGCTAAAGGCAACTTTGTAATTGGCAAAATGCATTAGTTTACAGAATATTTTTGGCTATCTATTTTAAAGTGTATTTAATTAGGTTTTAAGAACAATGGGGCAGATCCAGAGCTATGATGAAGCGCTGTGCGTACTAAAGCACAGCGTAACAACAATGCAATCCCCCTGACACTCCCCCCGTCCTGCCGTAGTTACACTGTCTTACACCGGCTGCAGGCTACCCTAACTTTTGCCGGTGTAACTACGGCAGGATGTACCAACGACCTGTTCATAACCTCCTAACCCGGCCCTTCCTGCCTAATTTCCCTGCCTCCCCCTGGCTATCTTCCCTAACTGTAGCGTATTTACGGTGCGTGTAACATTGGCACACCCCTTCCACCGGAATTACGCTACAGTTAGGGACGACCGATTCACAGCTAGTAAAATCACTAATTACGAAACCAAACATCTGCCGGGCGCATGTGCACATCAACAAAACAGACGATCTTACACTTATGCCCTCCATAACAACGCAATCAAGCGTTGCTCTGGATCAGGCCCAGTATACTGAAATAAAATATATGTAATACCTGTGTATTTGTTCAAAGAAAACTGAAAATTAAAAACAGAGGGTCGTATCCAGACCTCTGTGGGTTTTACGTATGCAAGGAGGTCTGAAACTACGCACAGAAGAAGGGAGTGAAATCCCCTGTCACTACCCACTGTCGTGAGTAGACACCCACCCTTAACTTCACTGCAAAGATCTGCATCCATATGAACCACTTCTCCATTGCGCACTTATGCATAGAGGTTACTTGCAAGGAGGCTTATGTAAGCACCTTGCGGTATTATATCGGAATCCGCCCCAATATATTTTGAATGTGATCTCTGTTTTCAAATTGGAGGAAATTAACTTAAAGAAAAAGGCAACGTGGAATGGAATAATATAACCACAAGCCCTTACTTTATCTCTGGGTTACATGTCTTAAAGTTGTGGTTCTAGTCACAACACTAACAACTGGGAAATCAACAATGATACAGTAAACACCAGTTGAAAGCTATATGTTCAACAAGGTTCCTGTTCTTAAGACTGACTATTTAAAAAGTAAAGTAAAAAGTATAGTCAAAAAAATATTCTTTACCTTGTCCACACACCTGCTCCTGTCTTCCCCCCACTCTGTCCCTGCTGTTCCCGGCTGTTTCCTCCACTCTATCCCTGCTGCTCCCAGCTATCTCCTCCACTAGGTCCCCGCTGCTCCTGGTTGTCTTCTCCGCTATGTCTCTTCTGTGCTAGGGTCTCTCTAGTCCACTTCTTAGTACTTTGCTGCATTGTACCTGCTTTTCCCAGCTCTGTCTTCAACTTCTTCACTGCTTGTCATCCCTGCTGCTCCAGGCTCTCTCCCCATTCTGTCTGATCTATCTCAGCTGCTCTTGGCTCTCTCCTGTCTGCTATGTCCCATGTCCCCCATTTATGGCCACCAGAATTAGCCTAATTAAATATGTTGATTCATTAAATAAAAAGTGAATGTTTGGAGCTGTGTGCAATAGATTTTTTTTACACAGGTAAAGATACAATTGGACATTACTGGGGGCCCTACTTCACACTATTATACTCACTATTATTTTCTAGAAATGTTATGTAATAACACCTTTTAACTAACTCTTAGAGATATTTAAGATAATAACAAGGAGTTGGCTGCACAACTGTGGCTTAGCAGGATTCAGATGAATGACATTGACCACAAGTGTCCATTTTGAAAACCAATTTATCAGTATTAACTTTCTATTTATTTGCCATCTGCCTGAACTTCACTCACCCCTTGTATCCTACATAACTCAATGAAATTGCAATTAACCCTGCAGAATTTGATATCTAGATTTATTACTAGTCACATACATTTGCTGGATATCCAGACAGCAGATGTTTTAGAGAATGTGATATTTCTGTTGGTCTTATCTGACACGTTGAGGCGTTTTTTTTCCTTTTTTCTTTTTATGATCATCTATCTTGTGTTATATTCATATATATGTGATGTATGATATTACATCATCTAAAATTCTTGTAACATAAATAGATTATACTATAGTGTTCATGTAATTAGCATGTATTACATGGCAAATGTCAGACAATTGTTGAAATATAAGTGTGTTGGTAGTCTGAAGGGGTATAATCACCGTAATGTTATAGTTGCTCCAGTGACTGTCATAACATTGAAAATGATACACCATAAGGTTAGTTGTATCATTGTTGGAGACCTATGAAAATAGACAAGTATTATGTCAGCAGAGGTACAAGACTGACAACTATCATAAACAAAATTCACTTACCAGCTCTGTCCTTATTCTTCTCTGCATATTTTCTCTCATGTGTGGATCTGCTCCAGCTCCCATTCTGCTCTGTCCTCTTCTGTCCTCCAATCTGTCACCTGTACTCCTTTCCTCCAGATCCCATTCTGCTCTGTCCCCTTCTGTCCACCACTTTCCCACCTTTATTTCTATCCTCTGGCTCCCATTCTGCTCTATGCTCTTCTGTCCTCCAATCTCTCACCTGTATTCCTTTCATATCCTATTCTACTGTGTTTCCTTTTATTCTTCACTATCCCTCCTGTGTCTCTCTCCTCCAGCTCCCATTCTGCTCTGTCCCCTTCTGTCCTCCAATCTCTAACCTGTATTACTTCCCTTCAGATCCTATTCTACTGTGTTCCCTTTTATTCTTCATTATCCCTCCTGTGTCTCTCTCCTCCAGCTCCAATTCTGATCTGTGCCCCTCTGTCCTCCAATCTCTCATCTGTATTCCTTTCCTCCAGCTCCCATTCTGCTCTGTTCCCTTTTGTCCTCCAATCTCTCACCTGTATTCCTTTCCTCCAGCTCCCATTTTACTCATATGGAATGCAGATAGTATTGTAACGTTGAACACAGTAAGTGTCCGCATTACAAAATACAGTACTATCTGAGAGCTTTAAAGTTAACAACCCTGTTGGATAAAGAATGGTTGAATTAAACTTGTTGTCTGTTTAGCACAACCTTCTGTGAGTGATCAGGTTATGGAAACATTCTAAATGTTTTTCAGTAGCATGAAAAATAATAGGTTCCATGATATATCACTGACTGAATACTGGAGTAGATTGATATCAGAACACTTATTAGTGACATGAGGAAAATCAGCAAAGTGGTGGCATTTTAGTTGAAGTACAGTATTAAAAAATAGCTATTTGAAGGGGAAAAGATGAGGGAGGGAGAATAATGAAAAACAATTCAATGGGAAGAGTTATGTCCTGTATAGGAAACAGCCAGCAAAAGGTGACTGCAGCGTGGGCAGGTCCCAAGGGGGCATATCAGATACGTGAGATTTGTCAGGCAGGGGGATTATGTGACAGGTCTGCAGGCCTAATATTTCCTAGTAAGGGCCTCTATCCGTATGAATTTAAATGTGTTCCACAGTCAGGGAGACTGAAAGCAGCAAATGCAAAAAATATATGTGAACAACAGGTGCAACATAGGTATTGACATGTGCAGTGTGTTACAATTTTCCAATATGTTTTTCCCCCAAAAAATAAAAAATGTTACCAAACACATTTTTATGATTATACAATAAAATGTGTAAATTAACAACAGCAGCCCCTTTCATGAAAGGAACAAATGGTGGAAATTTGGGGTGGAGTGACAGGCATGGGGTTATGGCCAAAATAAGAGGGATACAAAACACACACGCACTTAAAACATAAAACTGTGACACATGGAAGATGGGAACACAGTCAGGGCCACAGGCTGTTTATGTCACTAGCCCATTGCCTTCCATATGGCAATGACAGCAGGTGCACCATTACATTGCATGACCCACCGCTCTAATAACGTTTTACGTATCGGAGGGTCAGGACCTGTGTCCATGCATCTGTCACATGACCTTGACATCAGTATCTGCTTCTCATAGCAGATGACAAGAAATAGACTGCCCTGCTGCATAGACGGCACAGCAGAAAAAGTGAAGGAGAAGTGGAGGAAGTATGAGTTGCAAGGAAACTGAGAGAGAAAGGTTAAAGAGACACATGGTGACATATATATAATGACATATATATAATTATATGCAATGCAATAACTGTACAACATATAAAATGTAGTCTGGAAAAGCAAACAAGCCTTTGGCAAACAGACATTCTCTACATTCTTGCAGTTCCACAAGCCATTCTCCTCTGTACAATGTAGAGTGGTTTGTTCAACAAGAACTGACTGACTTTTATAAAGGGGCAACAAGGAATACCTTTTGCAAGAAATTGCAATTAATAGATTAACCACTTAACATAAAAGCAACCAATTTATCTGATATACTTACATGGATCCTTGATCAATGCCCATTTAATAATGCCAACTAAACATATTCCGGCTGACATATTAAATATTAAAATTAGTTTAAGATTCAGCTTCAATTCCCATGCAGCACTAGCTAATTTACTGCGTGCACAATTTCTTCCGGAGAAGAAAATTTAGTGCTCTGTATCAATAATGAAATGGCTATCATTATTTCCTTGATTGTTTTAGAATGGATTTCTATTAAACCTATAATTTCTTTTGGTGAAAAATTTACCTTTTTGATCCATTTGTCCCTGTGTCTTGCCACAATAAAGTTATTGAATTTTTGTTCAGTTTTTTGTAGTAATTTAAAGTGTAGTCCTCTTTTAAAGGCAAAGATTTCTATTTATTTTCAGTTACATTGGGCCTGATCCAGAACTACGCCCGCCATACTAGCTACGGCGGGCGTAAGCGTAAGATCGGCTGAAAAGCCCGATCTGCGCATGCGCTGGGCAGATGTAGCCCAGCGTAGCTACGGCAACGCCCAATCAACGATCGGGCATCCATAGGAACAGCGTAGTGACGCTGGAGGGGGCGTCCCCCAGCGTTACTACGTTAAGGTTAATGAAGGTGGGCGGGGAGTTACTTTAATGAGGGAGGGAGGGCTTAGCGTAACAACGCTCCTGTGCGAGCGTATTTTCCATTGCTTAGGCCGGCTGAAGTTAGGGTAGCCTTCAGCCGGCGTAAGCAAGGGAAAATACGGCCGCACAGGGGAAGTGTCGGGGAGAGTGGACGCCGATACGCTGTGCTTTAGTAAGCACAGCGCATCGGTGTAGTTCTGGATCAGGCCCATTAACACAACAACCGTTCAAGTTTTCCTTCAGTTTAAGTTAAAACTTGCCTGTTCCCATGGCCCCCATGTAACATATTTGTTTAAAAAAAAAGATCTTAGCGCTATTAAATAAAATTATAATATTTGTGTCAACTCTGAAATGGTGGGTCGTATTCACACTTAAGAGTGAGTTAGATACAGATCCACACCTAACTCACTGATGCAACCCCTAACCTGTCCCCCCATATTTTGGCACCTTATGGCACTTAAGTGTGCCATAGAATTACCTGATCTTACCGTGCGTAGTTTCCTTCTTAAGAAAAAAACTACGCAGAGACAACGCCTCTCCCCGCCTCCCTCCTTGGCTAATCTAAATCCCTCCCCCTTCCAATTCTAACTAACACCTCCCCAAGGCGGCTTTAGGCCACTTCTTTCTAACGAAACTATGTCTTAATAAGTGCACTCCCATGCAGGGCCGCATTTAAAGACTGCACAGAGGCAATAACCTGTACGTAACTAACTGGTACGCATGCATAGTAGGTCATTTCGGTAACCCACACACCTAAGTAGCCAAAGCTTCTTAGGTGTGAATACAGCCCCGTGACATCAGCTTCAAGTAAGATCAGCTCCAAATAGAGACAGACGAAAAAAAACTTTCGGGTGTCTCTATTTCTAAAAGGCATCGGGGTAGATCCAGATCTGCGGGCTAGTTATGTTACAACACATAGCGTATTTAAGCTACCGTAATTACTATGCACTCCCCTAGGGACTCCCCTCTGCTGTACGTACTTTTGCCGTTTTACGCTTGCCAAACACTACCTTAACTTTTCAAAGCGTAACCACTGACGTACGTAAAGGCTTCACTTACGTAACTACCTAAGCACACCCAGTCTGTATGATTTAAATGCCTCACCCCGCCTCTGAAGCGTAATGTTGAACGCCCCTTTGTTCATAGTTACGCTGTTGATACGAGGCAGGTACATACGATCACAGTTACGTGGCGTAATATCTGCCGCATGCATGCACAGTACATACAAAACAGCTTTTTTTCGTCTTTGGCTAGTGTAAATACTTAGCGTACTTAATAAGAAAAAACAGCGAGGGTTTGCCACTACCAGGTACAGCGCCCGGGATATTCTCTTTTACTTAGCGTACTTAGCTCAGGCAATAAAGAAAATAAGTGCTGCGCTGAGAGATATCGCTATTTTATATATTAATAACAAATGCTGGTTGTTTAATCGCTAAACATACAGACCCTGATTCAGACTTCATAATGTTCCTGAATATATGCAGGCCGTGTGCGTATCTTGGTGGTTTTTTTTGCAATTTGCACATTCATGACCCAGATGTTAAGCAGACTCCGCACAAATATACGCATGGAGAGTTAAGCTAGCCCTATGGTGGTGGAAATCTGCAAAGATCTGTAAGAATGAGGGGAGTGTCATGGGAATGCACTTGCTAAGACATTTTTAAGTGTTAGTCAGGCCCATAGTACTTTAGAACCACTCTGTAATTAGGGTTATTTTTGACTAGGGGTTTCTGTCATAGTAAGTAATGGTTAAAATTGCCATATTTTGTGCAGGTGCTTTGTAGGTACCTAACAAACAAAAGTATTCTCTATTGGATACACTAAATTACAAGCAATGTAGAACTAAAAAGGTAAAGATAAAAGCACAATTTCTATAAATTAAACCTCATATTCAGAAGCTGCTATTCACCTAAAATAACAGCAATACATCAAAATCATGGTAAAAAAAAAAAGTTAAAATAATAAACAAATAAACAGAAAGTCTCCTATTTCAGTGTGCTTCATTTTACAAGCAAACGCAGGCACGCACAAAGCAAACACAGGGTGGAAGATGACCGAGTCCCATAGCCTGTGTCTAGATGGGGTAGAGGCACAGAGTGCTGAGCGCCAGTCTCTGACAGCTTGCTCCCATAAGTGCAGGGGAGGGTACAGCTGCACCAGGCCCCCCTCTTTTCTGGGCCCCCCAACACACCCAGTAGGTACACCACTGACAATTTTTGTCCCCTGTGTGTCTCATACCTCCCTTTATCACATGATTTGCGTATTAGCCAATACTGTTTATGTGTACTGTGTATCAAGTCAAAACATTGCCTATTGTAGTGAATGCTACAGACATGCAGCCACCATAGCAAATGATGAAGCTGAGTTGTCAGGCGAACTACAGCTCTGCAATGGGTAAATCTGATTTCTTCGGCACTGATGCTATATTAAATATAAAACTGTAGTGAGCGAAAGAGAACTAAAAAGAAAACAGTTGTTTTCTCCATTGTTTCATGCTTTCTCTCATTACTACATAAAGCTGTTATAGTGCTATTCCTTGATTAGCAGTTTGTTCTAGCTCATTCTACACTGTTCTTCTTTCCTTACATTAGCCTTTTATTTAGTATAATGAATCCTGCACAACTTGTACAATGCCATCTTTTTTATTAGCTCTTATTAACCTTCTTAATAACCCCTTTCAGGAGACTTTCCGGTTCTCTTCTATTAATATTCCTTCCTCTTGATTTACTTCAAACCATTTCCTTTGTCTCCACTTCTCGGACCTTCTTTGTACCTTCCAGTCTTTTCTAGTCACCTGTTTTGCTGTTACTTGTTTGACTTACAAATAGTTGGGATGACAATGGCATCAATTATCTCAGTTCTGTTACAACTCAGCAGAAATAATAAATATTATGGATTGTACACACCACCTAATGCCAATTTCTGCTCTTCAAAATGTGAATAGTCATTATTTAAGTTCCAAATGTACCACGGACAGCATGGTACTCATATAGTACACTTAGAAGTTTAGTACAAGAGTATGGCAATGACTGGTATATGCATTTGAAAAACATTGAAAGGAAGGACAAAACAGCAAACTGTATGGCCAACCAGCCACAGGTTGGTTACTTACTGCAGTGTAATTATTGTTGCTGTTTTTATTGTGATTATTATAGCTACTTACTGCATTTAACTTGCTCAGAGTATTGAAGTGTATTGCGTGTTATCATCTACAACCGAATGGTGTGTTATGTTTAGCTGATAGCTAAATGCAGAGTACGCATCACTTTACTGACAGAATTTTACCACTACCTTGAACTGCAGTTTGCAACTTGGATGCAGATCCAGAGCTTTGTGTACACGTGCTTGAGTGTCGTATCTCAGTGTGATTTTATACCGTGTATGCTCAGAAATGATGCACTTGCATTTGTGACTGATGCGAACCAAGTGCTACCTGACATTGCATTCTGAAAGTAGGCAAGTAGTCAGTGTACAGTAAGTGTATGCACATGCAATTGCCTGTGATCCAGCACAAAACACAAATGGAAAAAGACAAAACCCGTAAGAACAATTCATATGTAGTAAAGAATCCAGTTAAACACACCTCCAGTCTCGGGACTGCTAAGTACGGACAGAACTCGACCGTGTGTATATTTAAATCTGTGCATGTTTTCTATATGTGAATCACGCGCCGTTTAGATTCCTAACATTGCTCAGCATTTACAGATACACAACTAAACGCAATAACCGATTTAAACAAGCAGCTTAATTGTGTTAATATCAGTTCTTTGTTAATGAAATCTGAAAATTAACCAATTAATTTTTTCAAGTTTTATGTTAGTCTTTGTCAATATTAACCCTTCATGTTCAATTTAGCTAGAAAGTGGACCCTAATTTTTTTTATATGTTTTCTAATTTTATAAAAAAAATATATCCACTTGTATTAAGAATCTAAATGTTATGTTTACATATTTTAACTTTATGAATATTGTTATTTTTTTTGTTGCAAATTTTAACTTGTGCAAAGCTTTTGATATAGCAACTGTTTATTTGTTTCATTTATGTGCAATAGGCCTGATCCAGACCTGCGATGTAGCGCTGAGCGTACATCGTATTTACACTCCCTTAAGCCAGCTGAAGGCTACCCTAACTTCAGCCGGCGTAAGGGAGAGTAAATACGCTGGGATGGCGGAGGAGGACGCCGCCCTCCCAGCATTATTACCCTCCCTCCCCGCCTACCTTTTACCTTATATCTATAGCGTTATATGTCATAAACATTTATTTTTAAATCCTAGTCACATGGAAAGTGATGTAGATGTGTAAATGTGTTGTTTAAATAAATGTTTGTAACAATTAAGAAAAAACAATAAAAAAATAAAAAATAAAACATTTTTTCAAAAATTATTTTGTATTTTGGGGTGGTGATGGTGGTGGACAGGGGGTTGGTGGGCAGGGTGGTATGGGGTGGTATGATGCCGTTGGGTTTCTCCTCATTGTTTGGAGGTATCCTTGGAGGGCTCTGGATAAGGAGAGATTGTCAGCACAATATCCTGGATTTCTGGAAACAGCTGGCACTGGCAAAGTTGTTCGATACCTGTTTGTCAAGGGCAGAAATAAAAAGAATAATTAAAATACATTCTACATAATATCTGACCATTGGTTGTTTATTCAGCAAAACCATTAAAGTTATTACTACTTTTGAAATAAAAATATGTATGTATGTATCTTTCTATGTATGTTTTTAAAATATGAATAATTCACACATTTTTCAGAATAATAAATGCACTCACCAGCACCTGCTGATTGTTTCCCTAATTCCGGGCCTTCTTGGACAGCCAGCCCATCTCCTAACTCTGTCCACCAGGAGAGTGGGGGAAGAGAACCTGGGGTTAGATTCACTAAGCTGCGGGTTTGCAAAAGTAGAGCTGTTACCTATAGTAACCAATCAAATTCTAGCTCTCCCTTTCTCTTTATATAATAGAGAATGTCAGTTAAAATCTGATTGGTTGCTTTGGGCAACATCTCCACTTTTCCAAACCCGCAGCTTAGTAAATCTGGCCCCAGGTCTGGTGTGAGTGGAGCTTGGGCCGGCCATAATTGAAACCTGCACAAAATGCACGGCTCACCATGGGATAGGGAGGAGTCAGGTGATGAGGAAGGGGAGAGGATTTGGAGAGGATGGGGCTGGTGGAGAAGCTGGAGATTCCTCCTCAGTTGGAAGTGATGGCGGGTTAGTTGCCCCATGCAAAGAAAAAAATATATATTATTTACCATTCTTGCAAGGAATCTGTACTTTAATGTAGTTCATATAAACATGTTTTTTAATATATTTTTTATTTAAAAAAAAAATTGAAAAACAAATTGGGCAAAATAAACACACACACACACACACACACACACACACGCCCAGATAGATAGCATTCTTATATGTATGACATTGGGTAATTGAACGCCGCTAATGAACACTAACAAAATAGGGCGATTAAAACAGACACATTTAAAATATGTGGACAGCAGGAAAGAATACAAAAAGTTCAAGATTGCCTACTTCTATGGCTAATGACATTCCTGCCCGGTTTCATGTATAACAATAATCCCTTGGAATAGCTGGCTGTGTCAGAAAGTTTCTTCTTGAGTTTGGTTTTGAAATCCTGCCACCTGTGAAAAGTTTTTGAAAAAGAACATCAATACACAAAACTGCAATATCTAGAAAACTTTAAAAAAGATACAACGCACAGTTTTCTAATAATAAAAACACACACACACACAAGCACATGCACACACTGTTATCTTTTCTTGTTTAACTGTTGCATGAAATTACAAATGTAAAATAATGCCGAACAAATTGAAAAGCGCAAAAAGATGCAAATGTAACACAACTTACTGCTTGGCCTCACCATGGTGGTGAATCTCTCTTCCACCTCACTGTGCTTTTGCTGCTGCAAGATAGCATTGAGGGAGGATGTGATGCCCTCCCACGCGGCAGTATGTTGGTAAGGCCAGAGCTCCCTTCCGCTGTTATAATGAGCCCCACCAGCTTTATAATGATAAGTTGCGATTACATTTTTTTTTTCCATAGGAGCCATGCTAACATCTTGATAAATGGAGCAGATGCTCATCTAAATTGGTGACCTTGATTGTTTCCTATTGGCTGACAAGAATGCACCATTTTAAGCTGTCCTTCCACTCCACACTAAAGCTTGTCTTTGCGATTCTTAGAGTAATAAAGTTTCATATGTTCATGATGACTTTGAACTGACCAATAGCAATCTGTATTGTAATCTGCTATGACATGTGCAGGAGATGCAGCTGGATTTGCAGAAGATGCCAGTGGAGATGTAGAGGAGGCAGCTGGAGTTGCTGGAGAATATATACCACCACATTTCTACCCACTCTGAGAGTGCTGGAAGTTGGATGCTTTCTAGGTCTGGAACTGAATATCCTCCTGCTGTGCCAACAACATTGGCACTAGTCATGACAGCAACACCTTCAGGCCATAGGGGGTTACGTAGGGCAGCTTCTTCTTCAGTCCAAAAAGCAGGGAAAAACAACTGTAAGTTGAGCCACATATCCACAGAGAACAAAAAGTGATGCATGACTTTAAAAAAAATTATTTTAACAAAAAAAATCTTACACAACACAAAGAAAAAGTACATTTAAACAAACATAAAGATAAAAGATGTTTTTTTTAATTACCAAAAACAAAATAAAACATTTTTTTTTGATAAATAAATAAATAAATAAATGCCTACCTTTACCAGGTTAAAGTGTTGCACAAAATAACATAGCTGCAGAGGATTAAATAGATGAGACTTTAATTGTGTCAATTAAATGCAACACATCCATTCATTAGAAACACGCAGCAGGTGTGGGCTGAACAAACAGAAAGACAAAATGCATAGGCTCTCAGCAAACGTGTGGAGGAGTGCAAGGCACTAGCACTTGTGAATCAGACAAAGAAGTAACAGAGTGTGAGTAACAGACTTATTATATATAGTCAAATTTAAGGAGTATTGTGAAAATTGCTATTAATGCATATGTCACTACTATTATTAAAAGAGTTTCAGTTTCATTTAATGGACTCATAACTTTGAACTGGCTAAATCTCATATATATCATATATTTCCACTAGTAATTTTCAGTATCTGTCACCTTTAAATGCATTAATACTATCTATATAAAAGCACAATTTCTGTGTTTACCACCCACATTTCATATTGAAGATTATTGAATACTGCTATCTCTGTATTTTTTTGCGCAGTCCGCTTAACTCTGTATTGTTATAATTCAAACAAATTGTAGTGAAATATCTATGTGTCTAGACTAGCGGCTTTTTATATAACACAATTGTGTACAATTAATAATAAATAAGTGCAACTTATGACAAAATGGCCAAATACATACAGATACAAAGGGCCTGATCCAGAGGTACGATGTAGCGCTGAGCGTGCTAACGCTCAGCGTTACATCGCTGCCTCCCCCTAGCACTCCCCCTGTGCGGGCGTATGGCCCATTCCTTACGCCGGCTGACGCACACCCTCGCTCT
>WWET01002127.1:245240-263594 GCA_011038615.1 Limnodynastes dumerilii
TTGGGGATACTGGGGGGGAGGACTGGTGGCACATGATGAGAGTACTGTGGGGGAGGTGCTGGAGGCACATGATGGGAGTACTGGGGAAGGGGGCTGGTGGCGCATGATGGGAGTACTGGGAGGGGCTGGAGGCACATGATGGGAGTACTGGGGGAGGAGGTTCTGGAGGCACATGATGGGAGTGAGAGGCGCTGGATCCATAGATATGTGATACCCCAGTGTGGGGTTGGGGTGTTTACAGCGGCACAAGCACGAGGGGAGCTTCTGAGTGGTGCGGGTGGTTGCTTAGCAACCATCAGTTGTGAGGATGCGAGCCGCAGCGCGAGAGTTAGAGAGGGACACGAGTCAAAGTGTGAGGGGGTCTGGAAGCTTCTTCTGCTGCGCGAAGTAAGTGGGGAAAAAGAAGCGGTAAAGGCAGTTGTCAGTCAGTCAGCTGTGGAGAGGAAGAGGAGAAGGTTGCGGTAACGGAGGGAGTCAGATGGTGCAAGAGATTAGCCAGGAGAATCGAAGCAGAGGAGAAGGAGCAGAAATCTAATAGCAGCGAGCACAGTCGGAGGGAGAAATTCAGAGGAAAAGCTGTCTGCAAAAAGGCTAGAGAGAGAGAGCGGTGATAGTGAAAGAGGGAGACACTGTCAATACATAGAAATAGGAGCCGGACGACAGTCGGAGGTTCTGAGGTGGTGAACTGACGGGTGCAGAGCTGCAGGATTACAGGTGTGAGAGTTCTGGTTGAGAATCTTGTGAAGGAGGAGAAAGAAAGTTGCTATAAGGCTCGTAATGGTAACAAATGTGAAACAAAGTAATTTTTAGTGCACATTGAGACAATGTTGAAACTATAGTGTTGGATTATAAGTAGTGGATGAAGTAGCTCATGCATATATAAGTTTAAATTATTAAAGTGACTCGTGCTTCAATTTAAAAGCGCTTATAAGGTGAATTGTACCTCTGCATAGCTGCGTTATTAAAGTGACTTGTGCTTGAACTCAACAGCGCTGATAAAGTGACTTGTGCCCTCGTACAATTGTGTTTTTAAAAGTGACTTGTGCCTAAGTTCAGTTTGATTCACGGTTCAACTTACAAACTTTGATAAACAAGTTGGGAGTAGCGCGTCCCGTGCATGTCTTATTGCATTGTTCAAGTGACTATTATTAATGGCAAAAGCTTAAAGTGACAAGTGCAAAGTAATTCATTGTTCAACCAATAAGCATCGTGCAAGGAGTTGAGGAGAAAGTGACACGTGTACTTAACAGCAGCGTTATCTCCATTATTAAAGTAAAATTAACTGTAAAGTGACCAGTGCAGGGAAAAGTGGAGAATTGTGGTCAACAAGCATCAGTTAAAGAGAGAAGTGCAATCATTTAACCGTTGGATTAGAAGATCATCAATTCTGGAGATTATTGAAAATGGTTTAAGTGTTGATTGTGCATTTGAAATATGTGAATGTAATATGGACTCTAAAGTATTAGACATTACATTTGATACATTGAACTTGTTAAAAAAATACATATATATCTATTTTTTTTAGATATAACTTTGCTTAAAGTTGGTACTGGGAGAAAGGTTATTATATTAGAATAATTTTTAGGAAAATAAACTGGTTAGGAAAGGTAATATGTATTTTAAAATGGATATGTAAAGTAAAGTTTAACTGGTACAGAATTTGAATGATTTAAAACTGTTAGGAATTTAGGACATAATTGACAAGAGAGAAATTTTATCTGTATTATTGAATTCAATAATATATTCCGGAGTCAAGAGTTCAGTCCTTATACTCAAAGTATTTAGACTTATGGTAAAATGTAACATGATTGATGGGATTTGGCTGTGAACAAAAGAAACATTTTTTATAATTTCTACAACTGTGAATAAATAAATTGTACTTATTTACACTGAAAAGAAAGTGCAAAGAAGAAGATGCTATTTGCAGTCAAAGTAAAAGTATTTATTCACCAAAATTGTTGTCGGTCTCATTTTCTGCTAGATCCATCGTCAGTACAGGAAGTGTAGGCAAATATTATTCCTTAGTACAGAATAACTTACAGAGGTTTTAAGTGCATTACAGATATACCCCTGTTCCCAAGTTATTCCTGAATTATTGCATTGCAACAGGAAGTCATGCCTTTGTGGCACCTGGAGCATACCTTATCAGTCCTAACCTTCTTCTAACGCTATGCCTTGATCCACTTACTAGCCTGTGCATTACCTGGAACTCTACATAGCTTCCTCTGGGCTACCTTATATCTTCCACCAGCATAGATCCATTCACTCTGCCTATCAGCTGTATTCTTTCAATAGCTCTCTATACAATCTGTATAGACCATACAACTATGGCTATCCTGTTTTATGGCAGGTTCTTGTAAGCAAGGGGAGGGGATGGTTGTTAATATTGATGCATATGTATCCGATATAGACAAAAGCTACAAACTATATAAGCTCTAAATATGAGTTACTAGTGATGATTAGCAGACAAATAAAGTGATTATATACCAGCTGCTATAGAGGGAGAGAGATACTCCCTAAAATTACAAAACTATTGACACAATAAGTGCTTAGTATAATATCACTCCATAAAGCCTTTATTGTTTTCAATATTATATTTTATGTTTACAGTTGTTGATATATATTAAATGACAGTGTTATTATCCTAAGGGCTTATAGTTATGTATCCGATATGTATCGCAGGCCCTTGACATTTCGTAAAGTCTTTGAATATCATTGCCTCAAGTATTTTAATATAAGTGTAATAAGTTAAATTTTTAACCTTCTAACAGTATGCATTGTGAGTAGATTGACGAAAAAAGCTTCATAATGGCTCTTGGGGTTTATTATTGATGTTTCTACCAAACTTATGTTAACACTTTTGTTTTTGGGTTACTTTAATTTATTTAAACAACCTAATGTAATAAATGTCAGAACACCCTATATCAGAAGCGTTCTTTAAGCAAACACTGAGGGATTTTCCAAATTGACATATTAACATGTGCTAATACCTACTCTAAATAAAAGCTACCTGGCTACAACTCTACAAGAAGCCCTATGAGTTTAATCTGGCCTAATCAAACTCCTTTACTTTTTGCTAGAAATGAGCGCCGACCTCTGTGTTTTGGTTTTGGTTCTAAATCTTTGTCGTGTTTTGGTTATGGTTTTGTAAAAAAAAAAAAAATGGTTTTGGATTTGTATTTTATTTGAAATTCAAGTAATTTTTGGAACCCCAAAGTTCAAAAGTGTCGGATTTCATGGAATCCAAACCGCTCATTTCTACTTTTTGCACTGCTAATATTTCCTGGTAATAAAATTGCAAAGTACCCCTGATTAACGGCTGTAAAATTATTAAACATAGTAAAAGTTAGTTTCATATAATGAGGCTAAATGGTTAATAAATAATTGCTTTTGAATTCTGATACTCAAAACAGTTTCTTTACCTGCAATGAGTTAATAGTTGATGGCAGTGCAGATATTTAGTCGTATTATTATCCTGTGGGGTGCTTAATATGAAACTCCTTACTACATTATTAGACGCAGCTGGACACCTTCTATTATTCACAGCTACACAACATTCCACACTGCTCAGACACCGTTCTGGAACCTAGCAGCATTTCATTGTCACTGCCACCCGCAGTCGGTCTGTTTAAAGTCACAGCATTCTATCGCCAGTATAAAGAGAACAAGTATATGCTTGTCTCCAAATGTTGTAGAATGGCCCATGTATAATACTTTTTTTTTATCTCTGTTGTCCAAAATAAAAAGAGTGCCACTTTTACAGAGAGCGATTGTTCTCATGATGGGGAACCAACAGGGGTTTAAAGTAAGGGAGAACAAGGGTAAAAGTAAAAAAAATTACACTATTAAAGAAACCATCAGACTGATTCAGAAGAAGGAGCAACTGCAAAAAAAAAGACAAATCCTATTTTTATGTCAGTGGTACAAAAAATTCATATTTTTTGCAAGCAGGAAAAACACTTTAATTTTGCTTATAGTTCACCCAGTTTTACAATGCAACCCAGAGCTTAGATAGGAAACATCCCAACTGGCTGCACATTTTAAATTTGCCAAGATGAAGATGTACTCCATTGTCTTGTGATTTTATGTCATAGGGCCTGATCCAGACCTATGCTCATGAAACGCTCATGTGCGTAGCGTATTTACGCCAGCGTGCCTCCGACGCACACCCCTATGCACTCCCTTTGGTCATACTTAGTTTTGCCTTCTTACACCGAGCAAACCCTACCCTAACTTTTCTGATTGTAACCGCGGGCGGCCGTAAGCTCATTGTGGAGTTACAATTTAAATGCCTCATCCCGCCCTCGGAGCGTATTTACGGATTTTGTATGGTAGACACGCCCCCTCAAGCGATGTCACGAGGCTGGTACGCTCAGAATTTCGTAGCATAACATAAGTGTAAAATCTGCCCCGCGCATGCGCAGTAAGTACAAATGTCCGTTTTTACGACCATCATAAACACGCAGCCGAGCGTAGGTCTGGATCAGGCCCATAGTTGCTAACTTTTTATTTCTTCCTTTCATGAGATCTTGGAGGGGAGAAAGAGATGGCAGAATGGGGACAGGATTTGATAATGCGATTTAATGCACATTGCTGCCTGAATTCCTGCCCTGTGCATATCAATACTGCAATCCATAGTTTTACTAACATAAATGATATAATCAAGCCCTGTCCATCTTTTGCCCATCTTTAGTAATGGATTGCAGCACTGAGAGGCAGGGGTTGTGTAGTGTTTTTATTAAACACTTGTGATACTCTGTATGTTTCGGAATTGAACCAAGTAACTCCTATGTCTTATTGCGAAGAAGTCTCTCAATGAACACAGACGACTGTATGATTAATTAAATTAGTTTTACTTTACTTGTAAATATTTTTGTTTCTTTTTCTTCTCTTTTCTTTTATTTTCCACTGATACGGTTTTCAATGTACTTCACAGAGAAAATTGTACTTTTTCAATCACAATAAAAGATAACTTTTGTACGAAATTACTCAGTGCAATAGTGTCAATAACAAAGTTTACAATATAATAATTGTTATTATTCAGAACAGAACTACTTCAGTTAATTATCTTCAAAGTAAATACACACAATCCTTTTCTTCTATTAGCTACGAACAATTTTAGCTTATCCGCTCTTTTGCCTCACGCCCCAGAAGCTTCTAGGCTGCCTCATGCCACTCCTGAAGCATCCCTCAGTCAGCTGGTGGTTGCTAGGCAACCACCCACATGCTGTTCCCACTGTCTACCCTGGGCCTGCTACACCAACTTGAACAGCCCCTGTTTTTGGGATGTTACATTTGGACTCAAGGGAGTGATTTGCATTAAATCACATCATGAAGCTGAAATGTAGGACATTTGCCTAATCTTGGGATTTCAAGTGCAATGACCACATTTCAAGAGTCTTCCGGACATTTTGGAAAAGTCAGCAGCTATTTTGTAAAAAAGAATGCAACAATACAACAATGAAAATTATTTTTCCATTTCAATGATTAATACAAGCTATTTTTATTGAACTACATGGGCTTCAAACCTTCACCTTATCATGAAATTGGGACCAAAAACAAGAGATTTCATACACGTGTTATTTCTAGAAACAGGGCCCGATTATGTGCTCCACATCCTGTACTCTCTGTCAGAGGGTCACTGGAGCCAGGGAGACTAGGCCTGTCTGCATAGTGATCCGTGTGGAAAGAAGTTCCCAGGCCCCTGGTAAAGGAGAGTGACCTCAATTCAGATGCATAAGATGCAGACATTGGGCCGTATGCAGAGCTCCGGCCGCATTGCATGCGCAGTAATTCTGTAACGTAATCTACGTTACTTGTTGCAACGTAGATTGCGTATACGCTCTGCATACGGCCCATTAACCTTATTCAATGCAGAAAAAAATGTAAAAGGCAAGAAATCATTAATTCCGTAAACACGTGCTTAAATCCCAAAATTTCTATGAAAAAGTAAACAGATATTTCACCAACTCAAGAAGGAAAATAGGCATGGCTACTTGGGTGGCCTATTGTACTCTTAAATGCTATAAAGGGGGGGTGGGTTGTGAGGCTGGACAGGGGAGTTAGGTGCAGATCCGCACTTAAATCACTCTTGAATCTGAATTCAAGAGAAAACCCTACATGAAACCAAAATTATGTCCATTGGGAGATGGAGAGAGATGTCATATTTTCTGACTGGACATTATCATGGCATAATAGTATATTGCTACGTCCTACATTTTGAATGGTTGGTAGAACTAAATTGAGCTTTTCTGCTCAACCTTAAAAAAGGGAATGATAGTCCAGCATTGCCCAGACCCATAACCACTGTGCTTAGTGCAGTCCATAGTTTAACCAGTGGGCAAAATGAGTGGGTAATTAGAGTCTGTGAGACTCAGTTTCATTGTGTGGCATATGATAACACTAAAAATATTACCCCGTTTCTCAAGTTATCACTTAAACCCATTTCCAATGTTTATTGCTATTTAATATAATAAACCTGCTTTGTCACTTCTTAATGTCTATGAATGTCAATGAGCCATTAAGTCTGACCCATGTCAAACATTTTTACTGAGCTGACATTACGCCGGGAGTTGCTGCTTTATAATAAAAAAGTATTAGTTTATCTTTAAATTTGCACGATGAGCAGTGGTAGAACAGACTGCAGGAGGACACAGTCTTTGCCAAAACTTCTGCTGGATATGCTGTTTCTAGTTCATAAACCCTACTTACCACACACCCCTGAGAGGCTCAGAAAACAACACAACGTCATGCTCCAGTGTTTTGGTAAAGAGAAGACAGATGTTGTTCAGGCTTTAGCTAAATGAGAGCTGAATCCTCTCTGTTGCTGCTTAGAATGACCATCTGGGAAGTCACGACCAATTACATACTGGGTTGGTCAGCTTGTAAACTGAATGTGTGTGTTTTGTTTCTGGAATATTTTAATACTTGTTTCTATCGCCATCAATCTTATAATATTCTTTATTGTTTTTGATGAATTATGTATGATCTGCTACATCGAAACAGATGTACCAGAACATAAGGAAATGAGAGGTAATGCATTAAAATGGAACATTATTAACTTGATACTTGTATCCACATTTCCCTTTTGCACTAATCTTGCAAAGCAATATATACCGCATTCTAGAAAATAAATGATACAAAGATACAAGGACACAGGGAGCTTTATTTATAGCCCCTTCCTATATTCGGGCCCTGCACTGATAACACATAGACCCCATGGGAAATGAAGATTATATGACCTTCAAATCCTTTTAAAATTTTTAGTGTAACCATCTCAGTCTCCCATAGTGTTAAGCTGATTACCCACTGTAAGGAAGAGAAGGCAGAGTAACATAATGTGTTTATGGTAAACATATTAGTGCAATCTCTGGCACATAATGATTAGTGCATAATGCATTCACCTAATGCAAGCTGTTCATATGAATAAGGAATACTGGTGAATTTATGGGCAGTCCTGAAAGGAACACACAGAACATATACATTGTTTTTCCTGAAGGGACTTCACTGTAATTGTGAGTATTAGTAAATATTAATGATAAAGTTCATAATGTGTACATTAAGGGTGTTTAGTAATTAAGCTTATAAGGTACAAGTGATTACATGCATTGGTCATGCAACAAACTGGCAAAGAGGTGAATGGCAATAATTTACAAATTCTCTTATTCATTCAGTGATGGCTTTGCACGCTCCGAAAAATAAATAAATGCAGAGTTTGCTTTGAGTATCTGTTTGTCTATGTATCTTGATGTTACGTGGCAGCTCCTACAAACAGAGAGCAGTACACATTGCCATTTATATGTGTCCCATTCATATCAGACAAAAGATGGATAGCTACAGAGATCTGGTAGATACAATCCCTTAGTCCTCATATAAAAACATAAGACAAAATCAGAAATTGGCAAAAACCAACTTTCCGCATATAACTCCATACTAAAGGGACAACTCTTGGGTGGCTGAAAGATTTTGACTAGCTGCTAGCCTTAAGGCAAAAGAGTCATTAATTAGCATCAAAAAAGTTAACAATTAGCATTTTTTACATAGCTTTATAATTAATGTGATTAAAGAGAATGTTTTTAATTGAAAAGTGGCTCCTCGCTGCAGTATTTAAACTTCCCAGTGATCAGTACTTGAAATGAATAAAGGCACAGCAGTGACACAAAAAAGGAAAATTAAACATGTTAACACTCAGCCATTTAGGTATTTTTCTTTAGGCACTTAACTTAACATAATTAAGAAATTATTGCTGCAGTGTAACTGGCATTGTTGCTGTATAGGGATAGAGGACTTAAAAATAATTCATTAGAAATTAATAAGACGGGTATGCTAAAGGCAGTCTTCTGAAGATATTAAATACAATGTTTTAGCATGACCACTGTGTCTGCAATAGACACAATAAATTAATAAATAAATAAATTAGAGCATCAGAACCTTTTTTTTTAAATAGTATGCTGTGTGTATTTGGCTGCAGTCACTAGGATGATGTAATAATAATCCAATAATAATCTCCACTTCAAATAATAGTCCCAATAATAAAGGCCATCTAATAATTTTTTGAGGTGGGTATTGTTTGGGCTGTTTCATGTGGACATTGGCCCCAATCTAGGATTAATAATGGCAGCCGACTTACACACAGCGTAGATACTGCTTTCTGATGAGTAAGTCAGTCTTGGATGGCAGGGCGAGATACACATGGTGGGTGGGAGTGGGAATGCAAATCATACAGTAAGGGATTTCCAAAGCTCTTACATATAATCCTGCATTCCATAAGTGGTCCTTCTGCATATGGTCACTTAAGGTAGGGTTCTGCATGCAGAAGGGCTGTACCTGCAAGGGGAGTGCACAGGGTCCGAATATGGAATACAGGATCAGTAATTATGTGCACTAGCCTCAGATCCAGATTCTATATCTGGCCCATTATTACTGGGGTTATTATGTCATTTAGGCATTATAGGTGCTTTTATGTAATATGGACATTATTATTTCTGTTTTTTATTAAATAATATGGTACATGGTAAATGTATGCTCTTAAAGTGGACTAGAAATACTATTACTGTTACCCCTTATCAAGGTACAGTGCCCTCCTGAGAGACATATCACAGAGACTCTGGGATAAAACTCAAAGCCAGAAGCCTTTACAACCTCTGTTACTTTTTACTGTAGAGGGCACTGGGTATCTTAAATGCCAATATATTATCCTCACCACTTTCACCACCACCACATGCTCCTAGACATTACACTTGCTTTCCTATGAGTACATGATACCTCTGCTTAAGTGTAAAAAAAACATTATACATGATGATATGTTTAAAATCACAATACTCTAACATTTTGTTTACCCAGGTTTATCTGCCAGCCTCTTAAAGCTTAAATTCTAGAGGTTCAGGGTAGGCGGCCACCTTTCCAGGAGGCCCCATAGCAGTTCACCCCCTGTCAGGGCCTACTTTAACTGTTAGGGTGCCAGTGTTGTAGTCTATATTTTTGTGCAGAGAGTAGGTACATCTACACATCACTGTGTATCATAATACCAAGGCATGCTCATTAATAATCCCATTCCTCATTCAGATGTTTCATTCCCCTTCTGTCTGGATGTATGTGAGCAGGGAACTCTTATCCACTCACTCTGTTTGTTACCTCCAAGTCATGTTAATATTGTAAAACACTACATACAATGATGAAGCTATATAGAAACCTGTTAATAAATAAATAAATCTGATTTTACAGAGAGGAATAATACAATTATAACAATCATTATACAAAAAAAAATCTGTATTATATTTATGTTTAAACAAAACATTTAGGTATTACATATGTAAAAAAAAACCATCTACATAAAAATAAAAATACATAGCTCTTACTGCTGCATTGCATTAATTTGATGTTTAATCCACTTTTTGAGCTGGTTACTGATCTGTGCTCATCTGATTCTCATCGAAGCTTAACTTTCTTATCTAAGCATTAAATGTATTTGTAAAGAACTGTTGTGAGATAGCAAAAGGAAAATAATCCTGGATATTAAATACCTCTCCCTGGTATTGGCTGGAACGATAAACACAAGTCACCTGTGTACGCTTCGTTTAACAGAGATTTAAATCGCTGTGTTTTCCTGTGAATGTCCCGCACTGGGAGATGTCATATCAGGTTTGATTAAATGACGAAGGAGAACATGTTACACTTCATTACACAGTAGCTTTTCTTTTCTTTGGGGGCTTCATGGGCAGAAATTAAAATGATCTGCAGTAGAGGGAGAAACATCTAGTTCTTTTTTACCAAGTGGCTGATTTTAGGGAAAATCGATGAATCCACATAGAAAACTATTAGATAGCAATGCAGAGCAGTGTTGTTTGTGATATGATATAGTTAGAGCTGTTAGAATAGTACGGCTATGTAGAATACTCATCCGCATTCTCAGTGTGTCCTGGAAGAGAGCGTTGCAAGAGAGACAGGTTGTTTCCCCATGGTGCCTCTGCGGGTCTGTAAGGTTTTGACCAATGAAGAGATAATGCATAATTGCCATTTCACTAAGGGCCCTCTCTTTTTTCAGTACGGGCCCAAGGAACAAAAAAACAAAACAAATTCTTCTGTCTGGGAAAATTATATTGCAACCCTGCCTGCCACATGTTTATTATCCCACCTCCTAAAACTCTTTGCTACTCTTAAAACTGAGATGATAATGCCCACTTTTTGACTAAGTATCCTAAACTCCCTCTTCCCTTCCACTTTATGTTTAAGGTGAGTTATTGCCCATGTCATGGTCCATAACACACATGAGCAACCTCAGAACAGGAAACAAAGTCATGAGAGGGATTCGGACATTCCTTCCCTTGAGTACAGTTATAGCCAGCCCTATAATGACTAGATTGGTAGGCAATGCATGCTCAGGTAAAGGTGGAACTCATTTGTGTCTGGTTAACCAATCGGGATAATATTAGTGCATTCATCAAAATGGTGTGTCGGTTCATCTTCCCATCTTCCCCTTACTTACAGTACATGGGCCAGAGCTACGCTTTTACTATGCTGCGTTGTTACGCTAGCGTACCTTCGATGCACTCCCCTCGGCACACCCCTCTCATGTACATATTTTAGGAGCCTTACGCTTTCCATACCCTACCTTAACTTTATGCTGCATAACCACTAGCAGACGAACTTCACACACATAGCTACGCTGCTAAGCACACCCATACTGTACAATTTAAATGCCTTTGAAGCATAAATACTAGTGGCGTGTGGCTGGCACGCCCCTTTGTAAGTTGATAAGCTACTGATACATGACTGCCCCTTACGCTATGTCTTACGTTGTGTAACATCTGCCGTGCGCATGCGCATTAAGTACTAATGTGTGAATTTACGCTAACGGCTAGCATAAATTTACTCACGGATGTTGTTCTGGATCTACCCCCATGTATGTAGCAGCTACTCTATTTCATATTAATGTAATTCTTATATAAAGAATTGTTATTTAGTAATATATTTGGCATTGTGGAAAGGTATTTCAGTTGGTCTTGCAACATCCTGCATGTTCTAGTGAATGCCAATTTAAATTGGTACTCCCCAATACATATTCTAGAACAGCATATAATATACTAAGATTTGGTCTGGATACAGAGTGCCTAATTGCTTAAAGTGTCAAACTTTGACAGTTACATTAACAACATAAGAAACTGTCTCATGGATATATTCAGAGAACCGATTCCATGAGGGTACGCAATTATACGCACGCACGGTGCAGGCCAAACCCCCTCACACTCATGACACTCGCCTCTCTCAGCTGTGCTGTCAGTGACTTCCGCCTCCATAGACCACTTGTAATTTTCCGTGAGCAGTTGCGTGTGTATGTGTCCTCTGTGTCCTTCTTTATAACCGCGGCTCCATGCGTTCATTTAAATACCTTTCCCCACCCACTTTTATGTACATTTTTCCATGTGTCGGAGATGCGTACGTGTGTCCCCAAGTGCGATTCACATGTATGTCCATGAGGCACTTACGCGCATTTAGTCTACGTAAAGAATGTAAAAAAAAGTTATTACGCATGTGCAGTTGAATCATACCTAAAAATAAGCACGCAACTCGCCGTGAAAATGGTTCTCTGAATATGCCCCATCATTTTCTAAATAAATTCAGATTCTTGTAATTACACTTAAATCTTTAATCCAGATATATGTACTATTCATCAGACCTAATTTCTATATTAAAGTACTCATTCTGGAAAGAGGTATGACATACTAGAAAAGGTATATAGATGTGGTCTGGGCCAGGGCTGACCTGAGAGTGTATCCTTATCTAGACCATAGTTGCCAACTCTCCCTGAATATCAGGGAGACTCCCTGAAATGTGGGTAATCTCCCTGACTCCCTGAAGTGTTTGATAATCTCCCTGATGTTGATTCAGTTCCAGAAGTCACTGCTGTGTTATGGCAAAATGTAGATATTGTGTCCTATTTCCCTGCATTGAGGCCTATGGAGGCAGCCATTTTTATGGAGGCTATGATGTAATCAAAGACTGGTAATTATCTTTTAATAAATACGTATTTTTTTACTGATAATTTAAAACTGAATAAATACTTTTGCTGCCATTTTTATTGAGAAATACTTTTCCTGGCAATTCTAGACACCCCGGGTGGAGCTATTCATAGGACACACCCCTTTAGTGCAAGACACACCCCTTTGATAGTACAGGGCACACCCCTTTGGTGCAGTGCCTTGATAGGGTTATCACCATCTCCCTGATATTCATTTGCAAAAGTTGGCAACCATGATCTAGACTCAAAAATGGTGGGAACATTAGGGACTCTCTGTACTGCTAAAATACGTTGCTTTTTCATCCAGTACGCCTCTCAGACATGGTTGAAAAATAATGACTACTTTAACAATCAACCAACAAGAGATAATACCTCTTACAACAATAAGCATCAAACACTTTATATGTCAATAGAAAATGCCCATTTGTCAATTGAACTTGAGCTGAAAAATAAAGCTTAATTAGCATATAATGCTGCCAAACAAAATAATCAAATTACATTGGTGTATAAAACTGTATACAAAAAGATTCTTTTAGGTTCTTTTATATTGCAAAAAATAAGATTCATGTATTAAACTTTCAACATCTAGAAATAGCACTTCAATTTATGTATATTTAGATAAAATGATTAAGCTGTATAACAATTGACATTGTCCTTCCTATTTTCTGTTCAGTTTACCTTTTCATTCAGCATATTAAATAAAAATGATACAAGTGGCAAAAAAAAAGCATAAACAAATGTTAATTCCAATCAAAAACACCATTTGACACTTAAAAGGATTGTCATATTATTCCAAGAAGCTGACTTCTTGTACATCAACTAAAATTTACATTTCTGCCTTATTTGTGCAAAACTTAATTTGACAGCCTAGTCACAAATCTATTCCATTAACCTTAAATGCCCCTACTCTGTTGATTAACTTAACTGCCCTTTCACTGAGAGACCTCTCCTTCAAAACTTCTCATTTCATATCTTATGACATACCAACCATTATCCTAGGTGATTTTAACATCCCCATTAATAATCTTCTTCTGATGCTTCTAAACATCTTTCACTATCTTCCTCTCTTGGCCTCTGCACTTTTAAAAACCTATAGAATAATAGAATGGGACAGCAGATAAGAGCCACTTGGCCTATCCAGTCTGCCTGTATTTGCCTCTCAATTTAGGATCTTCCGTATGGAGTGGCTGGAGACATCCTTAGCCAAAGAAAAAAAAACACACAATGCATGGGAAAATTATATTGCATTCTTATATGACACATTCCTATAATCCCACCTACAAAAATCCTCTTTGCTGCTCTTATTACTGATAAAAGAAAAGTAATTTTTATGTGCATTTGATCTAAACTTACCACCCTTCAGTTTATACGCTTGCCCTTGTGTTGAATACATCTCTTTCTTTAAAAAAATCCATCCTTCTGTACCTGGTTAAACCCCTTAATATATTTAAAAGCTGCTATCATACCCCTCTCTCCCTTCTCTGCTCAAAACTATGCATGTTTAGTTCCTCTAGTGATTTGTGAGGTAGGCCATGCACCATTTATTTTCCTAATTTTTATTTTAATGTACTTGTTTCCATATGGAGTTACGGGCTCTAGAGCTAATCACAGTGTTCCAAGTAAGGCCAAACAGTAGCTATAACTTATAAAGTGGCATTACTACATCTTTGTTTTGGCTACTAATTCAAATTCATATGCAGCCAAGCA
Organism: Limnodynastes dumerilii; assembly: GCA_011038615.1. Taxonomy (NCBI): domain Eukaryota; kingdom Metazoa; phylum Chordata; class Amphibia; order Anura; family Limnodynastidae; genus Limnodynastes; species Limnodynastes dumerilii. The sequence goes on from WWET01002127.1 coordinate 259,465, forward strand.
TCTTACTTTCTCACTGCTTTGTTACATTGCTTGACTACCTTTAAGTAACAAGGCATAGGGAAACCTAGATACATTTTCTCCTCAGTAGTTTCTTATCCAGTGCCATTAATGCTATATATTGGGTCTGAGTCACAAGTGCATGATTTAGCGTATTTTTTTTGGTATTAAATTATAGTTGCCACACTCTTGATAATTTTTTCAGTCTACCTAGATTATCAGTCATTTTGTATACCCCTCCTAGGGCCAGATTTACCAAACTCTACATTGTTAGATATCTTTGTGTTATCTGCAAAAAGACGTATGTTCCCCTCAATACCAAAGTCAACATCACTAATAAAGATAATAAATAGTAGAGATCACTATTTAACTCCCAAAAGGGATTCCACTACTAAAACCTTCTGCTGTCTATCCTGCAAAATAGATCATATTCACGCAACCATCCTTTAATCAGTTTTCAAATTCTCCATCTTATTTTACAGTCTATGATGTGGCACGTTGTCAGTAGGATTATTAAGCTCTAGATGAGCTATGTTTACGGCTCCCCCTTGTGCTACTACTTTAGAGACTCCGTCGATTTGTTTGACATGATCTTCACACAGTGAAGCTATGTTGCTTTGGAACCTGTAAGTTGCTAGACATTGTTTCCATTAATTTACCTAATACTGTTATAAGGCTCTCTGGTTAGTAGTTTCTGGAATAATTTCTTTTACTAGTGACTGATTGAATACTTCTGTTAATGATTTTACCAGCTGCCCTTTAAGATATTTTAGTATCCTAGGATGTATCCCATCTGGTCCCATTATTTTTCTGCTTTTAGAGTTGAGAGGTCTGACAAGACCTCAGTGAAAACTTTTAATAACTTTTTTGTATCATCATTCTTGCTATTTAACTATGATCCTTTTCCCTCTATTTCTTTTGGAAATATTGCACAAAAATCATTAAGATTATCTGCCATAGCCCTATCACCCTCAACAAGACTAGCACTTTCCTTTTTAATTTTACTATACATTATTTAGTTTTTTCACCCTTTTCCTTCAGAGTGGGGCATTTTTTATCCAGCTTGGGCCTTTGCAACTCTGATAACCTTTAAGTCTCTCTCTGTCTTCCTACTAATCCATACTTCTTGATGATCAATGGATTCTAGATAGCCATTCACATATACTTGTAGGATCTTGTCACAATTTGAAAGCGTTAAATCTAAGATTGCATCTTTGCATGTAGGCTTTCGAACCAATTGTTTAGCGGACTGTTAAAAAAACCTTGTATCAGGGCATAGAGTCTAATGGAGAGCCTGGTATTCAATAGAACCCCTGATAGTGGGGATCTGACTGGACTATAAACTGTCAGCAGGTTGTGGTCCCTGACCACAGTTTCTGGATAAACAAGGGTTTTCACAAGGACCAACAGGAAGGTACTCAGAATGCAGTGCATCCAGAGAGCCCAAGTAGAGATCTGATTAGCACACAATGACAGCAGGCACTTTAGTAAACCTTTTCCAGGTGATGAATAAGCAAAATCCAGAGAGAGACACATTGCACAGGTAAAATAAGTACTAGATGGAGACAGTATTGAAATGGGGATGGTAAAGTACAGAAATAACAAACAGGTATAATGAGTACTGGATGGAGAAAGTACTAGAGTGCAAGTGATAATGCACAGAAATACCAAACAGAAATGGAAATAATACTATAGTACTAGAGCACCAGAGAGAGAAAGTACATTGTTGTATAACAGAAGTCTAAATATAGTAAATATAATTCAGGCTGGGGTAGTAATTTTTACACAACTTTAGACCTCTGAGAAGACAGGCTGCTAGGTTTCCTAGTAACTGTTATGGTTAAAATAGAATTAGCGGGAGCTGGACCTCTGCTTGGTGGTTATATACTGATGTAAAAGGTGCCAAAAGGATCACACATGCACAGAAATATCTGTCAGCCTAGCACTGACATCATCCCATTACTCTCTCGCTTAACCGGGCACAGGAGGACCAGCAGCAGAGAATGCAATGCAGAGAGGAGACAGTGCATGAAGCACTCCTCTCCAACAGTACAAGCACAGAATATGTAACAAACAATTAATTTAGAAGGCAGGAGGCTGGGAGGTAATGGGAGGAAGAAACCAGGAATGATCCAGGAGGAGTAAGGAAAATGAAGCAAGGAGAACAGCACAGAACACAGTAGGTGATTGCAGCCAAGGCCATAGTTGCGTGCGTGAAGTTGCGTGCGTATGTTTAGATACGGTTTAACTGTGCATATGTAGTAACTTTATTTACGCAAGTAACGTAGATTATATGCACATAAGTGCTTTAGGCACGGACATGTGAATCGTACTTGTCAATAGATCATCAATTTAAACACTTGTAGTCAGAAATAATCAAAGTACATGTCCAAACTAATTAAAATATCCTCAAATGCATCTCTAAAGCGGATATGCCCTTTTACCTTTATGCTCTCATCAGTAAAAATGTTTTAAAAGGTTGCACTTATAAAATGGCTTGTAAAAACAAGCATGTCAAATGGTGATGTGGATTTGATGTTCAGTAGCTAACATTTATTGTATCAATATTTGTTCCTATAGCAAATGAGAGAAAGTGAGACCTTTCCAGCTCATTCACAAAGATGTCAGTCTATGTTACAAAACACGTGCAATAAATGCACTTATAATTGACAAACTCAGCATGACCTTCCCCCACTGGCATGACTAAAACTGTAAAATGATAACCTCTCTGTGATGAAAGCCTGATCGCCCTGAACTATTCCTCATTAAATAATGCTATCAAGCAATAATAGGTTATAAAAGCAGAAAACAACAATAAATAATAACTTGTCTCATTTCCTAACAAAGAAGAAAGTAATGTAGAGTTTTACTTATATGTGTCTGATATTGATGAATACCTGAGAATCTATACATTATTTGCCTAGATTTCTGTTCTACGACGACAGAAAAACACACACATCTAGAATTTGGGAGGACACTTTGGGAGGACACTTCTGACACCTGGGACCAGATTTACTAAGCTGTGGGTTTGGAAAAGTGAAGATGTTGCCCACAGCAACCAATCAGATTCTAGCTTATATTCTCTAGTATGTAACTGGAAAGTGAAAGCTAGAATCTGATTGGTTGGTATGAGCAAAATCTCCACTTTTCCAAACCCGCAGCTTAGTAAATATGGCCCCAGGTTCACCCCTTCGTTGACCTGTGTTTTGATTTTTCAGCAGTTTCTTGCAAGAAAGCATCACCACAGTGACTGCTGACCCTACGAAGTATCCAACGGTGACAGGTAAGTTTAATTTTTCTAACCCTAACCATCCCCTTCTCACAACCTAACCTTAACCCTCCTTTCACCTTAACCCCCTCCACCTGGCAGCCTAACCCTAACCCTCCCCTAACCCTAATCATCCTCATCCTGCAGCCTAAACGTAACCCTCTATGCAGCCTAGCCCTAAACTTCCTTGTTCCGCAGCCAAACCCTATCCCTCCCCTCTCTGGAGCCTAAACCTACCCTTTCTGAACTGCAGCCTAATCCTGACCATAACGGGTACTTTTTGACATTAAAATGTTTTATATTGAAAGGGTGTAAGCAGCACATCCCACCTTTTTAAATAATACAAGCAATTTTCACCGCTTTAATCCACATCTGGAAGGATCCACCGGGGACCAATGGGGATGCGGTACATCACCCTGTGACGTCACCGCTGGTCAGGATTGGCCAGTGGTGACGAACCAGAATGGAAAGTACGAGGCAGGCCAATCCAGGCCCGCCGCGTCATTGGCTCCGCCCCCAGCCGAATCTATAACAGTGGCTGGAGCCAGAGCAGCAGTGAGTCGGTTTTGAGAGTACAACGCGTCAAGATTGAAGATTTCACAGGATGGCGCAGGAGGCCGGAAGCGGCTGAAAGATTGGATTCAGGCGACAGGCGGCGAGGAAGCAGGACGCCTGGAAGCCCTGCGGGCGCGGGCGGAAGATTTGCACAGATCTGCCACCCGGGGACCTGCAAAAGAGCTCTCCAGCCCCTGGGTTGTTGGCAGAGGACAGAAGAGGAGGCTTTCCCCCACCTCTGTATAAAAAGGCTATGATCCTTATTAGGACTGTGCCTAAAAGCCTTCCCCTATTCTAAGGTAGGTGGAAA
>WWET01002128.1:2297-23095 GCA_011038615.1 Limnodynastes dumerilii
CCCCTTCCTTACGCCGGCTGAAGGCTACCCTAGCTTCAGCCGGCATAAGGAAGGGGCCATACGCCCGCACAGGGGGAGTGCCAGGGGGGAGTCAGCGATGTAACGCTGAGCGTTAGCACGCTCAGCGCTACATCGTAGATCTGGATCAGGCCCAATGAGGCTGAATGGACACAGAAGGAGGGGGCAAGAAGACTGGTTGGATACACAGAAGCCAGGGGCAATAATTCTGGTTTGATACACAAAAGGAGGGGGTATAAAGCTGACTGGTCACAGGAGGGGCAATAAGGCTGACTGAAAATAATAAAAAAGGGGGCAAAAAGGCTGGCTGGACACAAAAGGAGGGGCAATAAGGCTGGCTGGACACATAGAAGAAAGGACATTAAGGCTTAATGGTCACTCAGAAAGAAGGAGCAATAAGGGTAACTGGACACACACAATGAAGGGAAAATAAGGCTTTTTGAATACACAAAAGGAAGGGGCAGAAAGGCTGGCTGGTCCGACACAGAAGGAAGGGGCAGAAAGGCTTTCTGGACACACACTGGAAGGGGCAATAAGGCGATAACTAGGATGCAATGTGTATTATATAAACATTATATACACATTATTATATTGTGATAACTAGGATGCAATGTGTATTGTATAGCGATAACCAGGATGCAATGTGTATTATATTGTGATAACTAGGATGCAATGTGTATTGTATAGCGATAACTAGGATGCAATGTGTATTATATAGCGATAACTAGGATGCAATGTGTATTATATGGTGATAACTAGGATGCAATGTGTATTGTAAGGTGCTAACACGGGTGCAGTGTGTATGGCCTGTATTGTATGGCGGTAACTAGGATGAAGTTGCTATTATCTTAAGTGGTCCTTATTATATGATGATCAGTAGTATGATCTCTGCCTTGTATATATGTCAGTAGGATACTTACTGTAATTATCTGGGTCACTGTAACTGAGAATTAATAGTATAACACGCTTTTCACACTGAGCTGTTGAAACAGTCTTTGGGTGTAACAGATGATACACAATTTATCTGCAAGTTTCATTGATACAAGCATCCTCCTGCCAAGACTTTTTGACCACTATGTGGTGGGCCCCTGTAAAAATTTGAAGAAAAAAATAAATGGTCACGTTAAGTATACCCATATAGGCTTTCATTGCTGCTCAATATCCAGATTACTCAATATACCCAGATAGGCTGCAATTGCTGCTCAATATCCAGATTACTCAGTATACCCAGTAAGCATGGCATTGCTGCTCAATATCCAGATTAATGACACTGAGTGCTGTTTAAGCAGGAAATAAATATATAAACATGCTCGGCTGCATACTGTCCCTCACCAGCACCATGTAGGGGTCACCTTAAATTCAGCCAATTAGATATTTTAGAGAGTGGATAAGGGTGGGATTATGGGGGTTTATAAGGACTGTGCAGCCATTTTGGCCTCATGCTTCTGCAATGTGTTTCCCTCCCTCCCTCTTAGTTTATATATGTGTTGTTTAACATGCATTTTCTTTCTAGATGGGGCATAGGTTTGGCAGTAGCAGTGGGGGAGCAGCAATTTACTTGGCGCATGGGGAAGGGGTTTTTGGTATTGGATAGGTACATCCTTCAATAATTTCAGGAGACCACGCCAAGTGGTTGGGTCCCGTTATGCCGCCAGGTGGTGTGCACTTTGAAGGGGGTTAGTACCTGGTTTCTGATCCTTTACCTGGGGGGTGCCTGGAAAGGGGATGTCTGTCTTGTTTAACATGTTTTTATTTCAGCCGCTGTCCCCCACTTGCTATTTGCCACCACCTTATCTCCAAAATATATAGTCACCTTCAATTTTAATTAATAAATCTATGCCCCCTTTTAAAATCCAACACTGTGGTCCGTGTATTTATTTCCGTGTGTGGGTGAATGGTGTGGGCAGTGTGTCAGTCGTAGGTAGTTTACTCAGTATACCCAGATAGGCTGGCATTGCTGCTCAATATCCAGATTACTCAGTATACCCAGTAAAGATGACATGGCTGCTCAATATCCAGATTACCCAGTATACCCAGATAGGCTGGCATGGCTGCTCAATATCCAGATTACTCAGTATACCCAAAATTTTCTGGCATGGCTGCTCAATATCCAGATTACTCAGTATACCCAGATAGGCTGGCATTGCTGCTCAATTTCCTGCTTACTCAGGAAGAGAGTGTTACGTCAGAGTAGAAAGTTTGTTTATGTGACAATCTCTTGTTATACCCCATTTCAATATTGTTATTTTATTTGGCCTTCAAGAAAATGTGAATGAAAATGCAGTGAACATACATGAATTGTGCTATAACTACTGATGGTGCTGCCCAAGCACCCAGCTATCTGGTTCCTGTAGTAGAGTGGGTGGTGATGTTGCAGCGTGTCCCTGTGAACACATGCAGTCCTCAGAGCTGTCACAAGAGGTCCCCAACTCTTTTCTGTATTGATGTCAGCTGTATAGTAGCTTGTAACCCTCGCTATAGATGCTTTCTTTGTATATCTTGTTTTCAGTAATTAGTACTTATTCCGAAACATAGTGCAAGGGCCATTAGAGGGCACTATTATTGTGTTACTACAGGATATGTCCTTTAATAGTGAGACACACTCACTTTCAGATTGTTTGACCTGCTCACTATTGCTCCCTATAAATTTGTGCCAGGCTATTTATGTAAGTTACGTTGAATATACGCACGTAATTGCTTTACACACGGACATGTGAATCGCACTTGGGGACATACGTATGGAGGGGCGGGGTTGAAATACGTACCAGAAAAATTACGTGAAAGTGGACGGGGGAGGCATTTAAATGAGTCTTTGAGGGTGCGGTTACATAGAGTCGCACGTACAGCATACATATAAACACGTATGTACACACGTAAAGTTAGAGGTGTGCTATGGAGGCGTAAGTCTACAATTGCAAAGCCGCAAGCAGGGAGTGTGTGGGTGTTGTTGGGTGTTGCATATCATTGCATACTTTGAAAAAACGGATCTGTGAATACAGACCCATATGATAAGTACGTATGCACACACACATTGATACGTAAAGAAACATCTGCACGCAGGAGGGGAGTGCCATGGGAGCACATTAGCCTTCTGTGTGCTGACTTTACAAACTTGCAGAAATCGCACTTAATGCTGGCCAGTCCCTATATTTTTATATTGGTTAGTAATTTGGGGCCTGATTGAGAGATCCGTCGGCGATCGGGCCGCAAATATACGCATCTAAGTGGCAGGTCGGAATAGGTTACACCCACCAGAATAAACAGTCACTCCCCTCGCAACCTCCGGCCGGACCTAAACTTTCTACCTCCATAGACTTGCCCTATCTGGCCGCACTCCCTTCCGACCCTATGTGTATTAGTTGCGTATATTTAGGGCCCTAATTCTGTAAGCGCGCCCACTTTCCCTCATCTCAATGCCTCCCCCCGCCCATTTCTATGCAAATCCTTAGGTCCGTATATTTCCGCCGCACTGAGGGTCGCATTAGTCTCCGCCCGATTCACAAGTCCGACCTTAAGGCATTTCCGACCTTAACTTCAACGTACATGGCGTTGCACTATTACTACGCATGCGCAGTTGATGCAAAATCGATCCGACCCTAAATATACGCACGGAACTATCGTTAGTTCTGGATCTCTGAATCAGGCCCTTGAAGCACAACCTTTAGGCATTAAAAGTAATTGTTTTATTCATTCTTTTATGTATCTATTAATTTCTTTTGCCAACGCAGTTACTAGCACAGTCTTTGAAATGAATGCATTATTCCAAATATAAAATCTCAATGTGTCACTATCCATCTGAGAAAATGGGGGTAGCTCAGTAACGTCATGATCACTGTGCCAGGAATTTACTTGTTTGGTCATTCTGCCCTGTAATTAGTACAGTTATTACCTGAGTAACCTGATCTAATACTAACAGGTTTCGTATAAGTAAATCATGAACTCATGAAATGTTTCTATTCTGAGATCAGAACTGAAAAAGATTCTTGCAGCAGTTGATAAGCAGCAGTTAGAAATAAAAAAACAAACAAACGAGAAATTTCACTTTAATACGTCTTTACGGCAGCAGATGTAACCTATTTGTATGATTAATACCAAATGTCCTGTCATGATTTATGCGCTTATAATATAGTTATTTGTCAAAGCCTTGTTAAGTAAATATATAATTAATATTACAGCATCATGGCCAATAACACAATAGGCCTAAATTAAGAGAAAAATTAGCAAATTATCATGATCATCATCATTGGGGTATGTAATCTGTGCTAACCAGCGTTCCGATATCTTACACTTCTGTCATATTCTGAAAGTGGGACAGCTTGAAAGTTTAAGGGCTTTGGTATTACAAAGGGTGGAGATATGGCTGGCAGTGAGATCCTCTAGTTTAAGTAGATCAAAGTGTTGAACCTTTATGCGAGCGATGGGAGGGGCCTCCTATGCTCACAGAGTTGCTTGTATACATCAGTGATTGGTCATTTTATACTCCTTTCACATCACCACGAAATACCCGGGATTTTCGCCAAAAACCCGGGTCTCGGCAAAATCCCAGGTATTTTGTGGAGATGTGAAAGGTGCACTTCCAGTGGACCCGTGTCAGAAGACCTGGGAATTCAACCCAGGTGAAAAGAAGAATTATTCCCGGGTCCGACACAAGTAGGGGTGAAGTGTGAAAAGTGATACCTGGGTTTTTCAACCCGGAAAGCACCTAATGTACCTCGATTGGTGAAATTTTTTTACTATTGCCCTGGCAACAAGTGTTGCCAGAGCAATGGTAAACAAATTACGCACCGCGATGACGACAGGGCAGACCCGCGTCTTAGAATTTCCTGGGTCTGTCCTGCAGTGTGAAATGGGGTCTGTGACCCTGGGATCCTCTGCTGCCCCGGCAATATCCCGGGTCTGTGAACCCGGGATAATGCCGGGCGGTGATCTGAAAAGGGTAGGAGAGAGGATCTGAGTTGAGTTTGCAAAGGGGTGTTAATTTTTACTCAGCTAAAAGTAGCTGTGGGTTGGATCCAGACTTAGTAGCGGAGCTAGAATGTAGGGAGGGGTTCTGTAATTTTGGCCACTACTAAGTTCCGTACGTGTGTGGAAAGGGTGCCCCCCGCACAGAATTCTGGACACTTACATGTGCCGATCCCTACATCTCTAAAGGTGAACCTTGAGTAAAGCTGTTTGAGACAGCGGAAAATCGTAGGGGAATCATGTTCATTTTAACCGTTGAGGCCATTGTTGGAGAAGGAGTCTGTGTTATCAGTGCTGTCTTTCCATCCACATCTCTTTCCTCACTTGAAATGCATTCAATATGATTTTCATTGTACAAGATATTTTTAAGCAGAATATTAAATTATACCATTTATAATTGCCAATTTTTCTCTTTTCTTTAAACGTTTATGGCAAAATTGCTGCCTTTTCTGCCAACAAGTGGTTTATGAGAGCGGAAACCCATAGAGCTTCCATGCTGAGATTGAAAGTGGTTTTGGGACTTATATTTATGTGGAGCAGGACATTAATTAAATGAAAAAAGCAGTTTTTGGGACTTCAACACCCAGTCTTGGCAATTTCATGTCACTGGAAGTGGTCCAGTGGTTTATTTGTAGTCTCTAGCAGCAGTCTTTTGTGCACAGGGTATAAGTTCTTTTTTCTTGTTTGACACTGTGGAATACCATTTGTGCATACTCTAAATAGCCGTTTGACATTAGTTTAACAGCAACTGCCTGTTATCCAAATATTTAACTGCACGTCGGTTGTGACTGTTCCTCATCCTTATGATCTCCTATTTCTTCTAGCAAAGTATTTGTGCAAGATTCTTTCCATTCCTTTTGTTTCTAATGTTTAATATGCCTTGATATACTGATACACAATACAATGTAATAATGCTATAGGTTTAAATCTGTATGTATGGGTTTTTTTTCATCTGCATGCGCATGTGTAGTAATTTTTTAACATAATCTACGTATCTTTTTCTTATGTAGATTGCGTATATGTGCAATTCTCTTAAGGAATCCTTTTAAAGTAATTAATATGTTGGCAGCTATGGCATACTTAAAAAAAAAAATAATTAGTGATGTAACATGATTACATTCTAGCCTAGAAGAACTGCTTGTAATATAAATTGAAGCTGTTTATGTCATTGGGGATTTTGAGAATAAATGATTCACACACTGGGGCGTGTGCTTTTCATCCTATTAGTTATGCGGATCACTGCGAGATCCCAGACATTAACAACCATATGAAAGTCTACAGGTAAATTGTCTGGCACTGTGAAGAATATCTCAGTGTAATTATCACACAGATGACTCTTCTCGCTCCCTGACAAAGAGACCCGGGGGGAAAGGAGAGGCTCATTATGGAGCAGTAGCTTGGAATAGAAAACAGATTGTATGCCCATTGCATAATCATATCCTACTTAATCTCTGATGTAAAAGGACGTGCAAGAACTGGTTCTAACATGGGTGAGTACATGCTTTGCATTCTGTCAGAAAAATGGACACACTTATGCATTGTGATGTTGCAGAAAAGAAAGGTTTTGACTCTTTGGGACCTTCCTTGAAGGAACGCAATTATACGCACGGCCGGTGCAGGCCAAACCCCCTCACACCCATAACACTCCCGTCTCTCAGCTGTGCTGTCAGTGACTTCCACCTCCATAGACCACTTGTAACTTTCCGTGAGCAGTTGCGTGCGTATGTGTCCTCAGTACGTGAGATTCATGTTAGTCGCGACACATACCTTCATTTAAATGCCTTCCCCCGCCCATTTTTATTTAAGTTTTCAAGTGCTTATTTTTGCATCGCATATCCATACGTATGTACCCAAGTGCGATTCACAAGTCCGTCCGTAAGGCACTTATGCGTGTATAGTCTACGTATAAAAGTTACTATATAAAAAGTTACTACACATGTGCAGTTGAAACATATTGTGCCTAAAAATACGCACGGAACTCACCGTCAAAACGGTTCCCTGCATTGGTAAACTGTTATTACACACATAGGGCCTGATCCAGACCTACCCTCGCAGGCGATCTAACGATGATCGCAAGCTTAAAAAATCGCCATAAAAAACGCACTGCGCATGTGCATAGTGACAACTTCCGGTCGTACTAGAGACCTTTTCGTAGCAGCGATTTGGGCGCTGGAGTTAAGGAATGTAGGTGGGGAGAGCCATTTAAATTGTACAGTATGGGCGTGCTTAGGCCACTACGAAAATACGTACGAACACATCGAAAAGTTAGAGTAGGGTTCGGCGGGCGTAATGAAAGGAAGGTAAGGGGAGTGTCGTGGAGTGAAAGTTTTTACGCTGCAGCGGTAATACGCTCCGCTCTCATGCATAGGTCTGGATCAGGCCCATAGAAACAGTGTGTGGATTTACAGGCTTTGTGTCAAGTTCCCATTTGCTGCCAGCTACATTCCTCTTGCTTTTCATTTCAGTTTATGTTTTTATTCTATATAGACTGAATGCTGGGCCCTGTTTAAGCTGATAGCTTCTGGTGTCTGTGCATGCACAGAATGGTCAACAGCCAGAGGCTGCATGTGCACATGCTGGACTGAGTGGGGGCATCCTTGCTATAGTACCTGACTTTCTCTAGAAAAGGGAGAGAGAGCAGAGGAACTGACAGGACCGGAGGTGGTGAGAGAAAATATGACAGAGACTTATCAGACTTAACATAACAGACTTATCAGGGAGAGAACTGGGAGGTAAATAAAAGAGTGGATGACATAGATGGAAGAAGCAGGAACAGATCAGGGAAGGCATGGAGCAGAGTACACAGAAGGGAGCAGCAGTGACAGATAGAGTAAGACATGGAGCAGAGAATACAGAAGGGAACTGTGGAGACAGATTGGGTAAGGCATGGAGCAGAGTACACAGAAGGCACCAGAGGACACAGATCAGGGCAGGCATGGAGCAGTGGACGCAGAAGGGAGCAGAGGACACAGATCAGGTAAGGCATGGAGCAGAGGACACAGATCAGGGCAGGCATGGAGCAGAGGATGCAGAAGGGAGCAGAGGACACAGATTAGGTAAGGCATGGAGCAGAGGACACAGATCAGGGCAGGCATGGAGCAGAGGACGCAGAAGGGAGCAGTGGGGACAGATCAGGTAAGGCATGGAGCAGAGGACACAGATTAGGGCAGGCATGAAGTATAGGGTGTAGAAGGGAGCAGTGGGAACAGATCGGGGAACGTATGGAGCAAAGGACACAGAAGGGTTCAGCAGGGATAGAACAGGATTATGGAACCACAGGAAGAGTGGAAAAGGCAAGGGGCGAAGGACATAGCTGGGAGAAGCACAGACAGATTGGGGAAAATATTATATAGAGCCATACCTCTGCTGACATAACATTTTTTGGGGTATTCAGCAATGATACAGCCAGCATTCTGACAAGTCAGAAAACTTAAGGTCACATTGTTTCTCAGGACTAAGTGACAGAAGCGACAAGCATTACTGGCCAAGCCTCCTAACTGGTTTTCCCCTCACTTGTCTGTCTTCACATCAATGCATCCCAAAGGCCAAGAGGAGACGGATCTACAGCTCTCTAATACAGCACATCTTGGACCGGATCCACGATGAAGTCACTGGCACAGGATTCATAAAACTGTGCCAGTGTGCCTTGTACGTGTATTTGCCACACCACATATCATCACAGTTTCTGTATTGCTAATTCTGAACCTTAAATCAGAGGATTATAGAGATGACAAAATCCTATGTTAGGCAATTAGTGGTTTTATCCATCCCTGAATTTAGGAATAATTGTTTTCTATTGTTGCTATGTGACGTGCAGCTATATACCTGAGGGAAAGCTCTCTCTCACTTTCTGTCTCTCTGTCATCTTTACATTTCATACAAATCCCAACCAGTGGAACCTGAGGAACCCTTAATCATTGTATGCGAGGACAACGCAAACGTTTTAAGGTAGGTAGTAAATATCCATGCAAACAAGGGAAGTGGCGTTCTGGCATTGAATCCCCTCTGCTCTCAGAGGACCAGATCCAAACTCCTGCACGCTTTCCGTGTGTACGGGAGTTTGTCTGTCTGAAAGAGAAAGGAGAGTGAACTCCCCCTGTCACTCCCCTCTCTCGTTCGGAACAAGTGGGACTTATGCTGCCCTAAGGCATCCTTAAGTCACACTTGCGGATCAGCGGTCCGTCCGATCGTTGATCCGCTCGTAAGTGGGGGATACCTCCCCCACTGTACAATTTACATGCTTCCCCCCGTCCATCTTGACGGGCAAAGGTGAAGCACAGCCCCTTCCTACGTAAATACCATACGGAACTAAGTTCTGTACAATGGTAGTAGCATTAGTGTTACGTCCATAACACTAACATAACATCTGGAGGGCACATGCACCCTCCAGTCCATTTAGCCCACTTATGCACCTTGCATGCGGAATTGGGCTATCTTTATTAAATCTGGATCCAGTCCAGAGCTCTTAGCACAGTAGCATCACACAGCAAGCTCTCTGCTGCTATGTGTCCAGATATGCTCTGCATAGAGGGTGGTATAATGTGTTTTTTCTTTCAAAATTTTCTTTATAAAGGCAAAGCAAAGCACAGTCATTCTAAGCAGTTGACAAATAGTAAATATAACTAAGCGTTGACATAGAACATAGAGTACATATCAGTATCTCATACAGTTACATGTTTGCTCAGCATGGAAAGGGAAACATATTTCTGTGTCTTAAACAATTTAACATGTACCGCAAGAGTAAACAAAGTCCTGAAATGCATACAATGAGACATAGATGTTTCATTTGCCAACCACCAATGTCTACATTAGAGGTCAGTCCGCCCCCGCTGCAACCCCACAGAGCCGTGACAACAATAACACCACAAAGAGACTACACCACTATAGGAAGGTCATTTTCCACGATGCTCATGAGAAACCTCGTTGTGTCCTGGAAGCAATGACGTAAACGGGATTTGAAATGGGGAGGAAGAGTCTGTATATAGCTTTCCCATGTTTCAAAGAATCTTTCCGTGCCTACCTCCATAGACAAGGATGTTTCCAATCAGTCCATTTGAAACAAGAAGAACAATTTATCCTTAAGCATTGAAAAGGGTGGAGAGATTGGCTTATTCCAGACCTGCAGAATAGTTTTTTTTTCCCACTGCACTAATGGCAAGTTACAATTTCTTAACCCCTCCACCAATTGTTTGACCTGTAGGAATATATCCCAAAATAGCCCAGTCAAATGAGAAGGGTACATTATTAACCAAGAGCTGCATACCTATGGACCCTAAGCCAAAAAACACGTACCAATGGACATTGCCATGAACAATGAAATAAATCAGCATTCGGTTCTCTGCATTTGTAACATAGATTAGATAGAATGTGTTTTAAAGGGTTATAAACTGTTATCAACAATGCTAATACTTCTGCAATGCAAAAATGATTTTACTTAAAATATATAAATACAAAACATTTTATTTTTTTTATTTTTTTACTATACTTAAAAAAAAACACAATACTCTAGCAGTGATTTCATATCTGTTAGATTTATCTTGCTGGATGACAATCAATATGGGGATCACATATTAGGTTGGCGTTGAAAGTGTATTCTTAAATACTGCCAGTGGAAGAATCTTTTCCTACTCTTTGTCCTGGTCATAAATTGTTGTTGAACCTTCTTAAGTACTTCTGCAACCATATCTCTTATTAATTATGTCCTCCCAAAGCGATGAGTAAGATGGTGTTTCCCCGCTACCACAGGATAACTGATTTTTTTTTCTATCGAGTATGGTTTAAAAAATAAACACTATCTTCTGGTTGCTATGGGTTACAGTGGTGTAAGTTTCTAAAAATCACCCAGAGGCAAGATACAGCAGATCTCCCAGTTGGGTGGCTGGTGCTCTGGAGGCCTCCATTGCGTCCTGGAATTACGCCACTGATACCTTTCCTTCACAGTCAGTCGAGAAACCATTTGCTACATTCTCATTCCATTTTCAATGAGATATAATAAAATAAATAGTGTGATGCCCTCTCTGCTCCCATTGTTACACTGTACATTATACATACATTATATTCCATGTTTTTTTATACTGGTCAATTAATATAATGTTAATGCATCTAAATAATACCAGCAAATATTACTGTATAAATTTAATATATTTATTATATAAATGAATTTCTATAATAAATTTCTATAATAAAATAGTTAAATAAATATGTTAAGAATTATTTCTGGATGTGAAATAGCTAATAGTTTTAATTAACATAAAAGGGAAGCTACGAATTACATAAATGCATTAGTATTTGTCTGATGAGTATGCACACATATCCATATAACCCGGAAGCCGTGCTGCACTTGCAAGGGGTGGGGTGGGGCTTAGTACTGGAATTTTCATTATAGGCGTGCTAACGGGCAGTGTACCAACTCAGACGTCTTCGATGTGTGGGGAGTGGTTAGTGGGGCATTTGCATTTCCGAACATTGAAAAATAGGTGCAAATTGATTGGTTCCTGCTAGTAGACTAAAATAATAATTGTACCTTTCGTTTTATTGACGCCTTGATGCTGTACAGATGAGTCAAACTAATTACTTATAATGATTACATAAGGTCTTCTACAAACAAAGAGTTTCTGTTTGTTAATTAAATACTGTGCATTACCAGAAAGTTTTTCTGTGTTATTATTATTATTATTGTTATTATTATTATTTTGTGCATACACATACATTTATATAGATCACCGATACATTGGACCAGATCCACAGTTCATTATGAAAGTGTATTTACGCTAGCCGTTTGCATAACTTCAACTTTTTGTATGTACTGCGAATGCGCGCGGCAGATGTTAGGCATTGTAACTCTGATCATGCGTACCTTCCTCGTATACACGTACAAAGGAGCGGGTCATCCTTACGAAGGCTGAAAATACACTTTGTAGGCGGAAGGAGGCATTTAAATGATACAGTTTGGGCCGGGTTAGGCCGTGCGACAATCTATTATGTACGACCGTACTTACCAAGGAAAAGTTAAGGGAGGGTTTGGTACTCGTAAATCAAGTAAATTACGTGCGACCGAGGGGAGTGCCCAGGGAGTGCATAATACTTATGATCACGTAAATACACTACGAGATTGCACTTAAACTGCCCTCAGATATGGATTTGGCCCATTATGTATAATTTTATATAGAAAACAACCACAAACAGAACACCCACTCCCTTAACAGGACATAGAGCTGATTCAAATTCATGACAGGTAATTGTCTCCTTGGTTCAGCTCCTTCTCACCACAGTCATCCAGGAAGATGTTCTCTGTTATGTTTGTAAAGATTTCCACTGCATCTGCTCTCACCCCTCACACATTATGGTGCATTATGGGGCTTGCCCCGGCAATAACCTGGGTTTTTGGTGTGATGTGAAAATGCCCCTCAGCCTCTATGCTGCAGTGTAATTATGTGGTTATGTTTCAGCAAATTCATTGAGTGTGATCAGATCCAGACATCCGTCGCTACGCTCAGAGCTTAGAATGCATCGGCAGCAGGGATGCAATGTCCGGTCCCTGATGGATCCAGGCTTCTCCTTGCTTGCATGCACTTACAGTCCTTGACCCCTTACTTAAAACGTATACTTTGTCCTCATGTAAAATGGACACTCCACATAAGTCTGGATAGTATGGAGGGCACTTAGTATGCCCTCACTGTACTATTAGCATACTTACCCACTCCCACGTAGCATCCTGCCACATCCCGCCATCGGAAATACTTCCAGGACAGAACTCTTAATCCACATGCACAAGCACGTTCCTAAAATGTGTCCTTTTTCTTATCCTAACGATCAGAAAACACCCCTTTTGCAGAGATCTGGATCCGTTCCACTTTCTTTAATTTGCTAATATATATTCACCGATTTATTTATGAATTTGTGATAATAGACAAGGTCTGAGTCTGCCTTCTATTATAGCATATTAAGTCTGGCTGGTATTATAGCGTATTGGACCATTGAACGGATCACGATGTAAGAAAGACAGGCGATTTACACATGCTGGATGCGTAAGTTGCCAGTTCCATTGAGTTAGTGCATGCGCAGTACCGCGGTTACACATGGAAGTTCTGGACGCATCAAACTGGTTTCCATATGTTCAGAACTTCCGTACACGGGTACGTGGCCTGGACTTCCTATTTAAACTGCTTGGTTTAGCCCTTACATATGATTATCTTGTCTGCACATTTACACTTATGTGCCAACAAGATAAAGGTCCCACTTACGTACAGAGCTTAGAAGCGGTTGAACATACCATACCCTCCAACATTTTATAATAGAAAATCGGTACACCTGGGGGCGTGGTTTGTCCCGTTAAGGGGCGGGACTTTAATCTCCTTTCATTTGCATGTATGATAAGGTGTAAAATCTCATTTACACTTTATCATATGAGCTGAACACTCACAGGAGAGGATAGGAATCTGTGCCCGCAGCTCTGCTATAGTGATCAGATGCTGCAGGGCTGGAAAAGGAGTATAGGGGGGAGGGAGCAGCTGGGCCACAATACGGTACAGGAGCCCTTTTAGACGGTACAGACCATTAAAAACCAGTACTGTGCCTGCTAAATAGGTACAGATGGAGGGTATGACATACGGAACCCCTCAGTACAACCGGAATACGCTCCAAGCCCCAGCCCCAAGTGTCCCTGGTTTATAAGAAGCACATGAGTGAATGTTTCCTTCCATATCTCAGGCGGGAAACACAACATATAATTAATGGAAGAAATACAGCTTATATGACAGAGCCTTTGTTATCAGCCAGCCCACATTACGGGTAGAAACAGCTCTGAGATTCATTTCTTGGAAAGTGTCCAGACAGAATTTGAATTGAGTTTGCAACAATTATATCAGAGAGATCTGAGCACACTAAATTAATTTGCCGAAACATAACCACAGCTAAGCTGCCAAGTGAAACAGCTTTATTAAATATTGTGTAATTGTGCCCAAAAAAATGCATAGTAGGTTATATATTGAACAAAAAAGTAATACAGAATATGAAACGTTTTCATTTATTTATACAACACAACCCCTTTTCTTCATATCTGTGGATATTGTGAAGGTTCCATATTATTTTAACAACATTCAGTTTTGAAAATTGTTTGAAATGGGAATAAAAGATATTGCCGCACACAGATAATAGGACAGGCAGAAATGATGGCATTACATGAATTGGGGAGAATATAAAATATACCTACTGTATATAACATCACAGACTATTAGCTCCAAAAGAACTAGAAAGTCATAGGCTGCCTCTTTCTTATGGTCATGTTACTTACAATCGTGTCTATACAATAAGCAGCCACAGCACACTATTACTAGGGTCATGCATAAGCCAACAAAATGGTGTCTTGATTTTTCTTTTATTAGTGTCTTTAAAGAATCAGACCAATCACAGCACCTGTAACAAAAAAAAAACCCCATCAACTACTGTCACATGTCTACAGGCGTTCTTGCATTCATTCCTCCTGCATTGTAGCAGGGGATGCTACTGTATCTGTGACTGTAATGTATGTTTTCTGTATTGAAGCATTGCTTCTAAAACATACAGGAACAACGTGTAGTAGTGAAAACAACAGACCCCTGATATTTATGTTGCTTGTGTCCTTTATACAATATTTGCAAATGAGATTGCTTATTATATCTCTTTATCACAATAAATCTATGACTGGACTATAACCGTATAGAAATGTATAGACTTTTCTATCCTATATTCCACCCGGATGAGATCAGTATATTACTCCCTCACTCTCCTGCATACAGAAGCCAGTTACAAGGTCTGCACTCTGTCTTAATTATTGTGCACAGAAACCCTTCCAGTTGGAATACTGGGTTGCATTTATGGGCTTAGCCAAGTCCTAGCAGCACTGAAAATTAAGTGATATTAATTAACAATTAAATGTCAGTTACAATATTCATTAATTAGAGGATCCTATTGAGCCAGTGGCGGAACTACCATTGATGCAACAGGTGCAGCCGCACCGGGGCCCATGCTGATACAAGGCCCACAGCCGCCATCACCGCACTGCTGAAGCTCCTCACTGGTTTACCTGGGATATCATCAGGGACAAAGCATATTTTTTTTGCACCTGGCCTCACAACTGGCTAGTTCTGTGAGCACTCAGAGGACTGGTGAGGATGTATATTTTGTTTTATCCCATGTTCAATATCAGATGAGTTTGATATTTCCCCATACACCAGTCCAGGAAACAATGTTAGTGTAAGTGATAATTAAGCAACTCTCTACCATACATGAAAAAAGGGTCGCAAAGAGAGAGCAAGCTTTGTATGAAACAGTATTTTTATTATTATGATTTGATTAAAAGTTAAGTTGTATTATTGATCCAATTCTGTTACCATTGTACTCTATCAATGCGTTTTGTGTAAATATTACACTCAAACCCATTTCTATATAAGTGTCCATGGAGTATGCACCAATTAGGTGGCTGCTTTTGCCCTCTTTTATCCAGGTAGTCACTTCCCAGTCTGTGCAACGCTGTCTTCCCAGCAACCCCTCCTCTTTCTCCATGTTCCCTTGATTTTTACAAACCACAACCATATACTGTCAAGATCAGGAGCTACCAAATAGCTGGTCATGAGCAGGCAAATAACTTACCTTATACTCTTCATACAGTCCAATGGTGTCCATCTTACCCAAAAAGGCTGAATCATGCTCAGAAATATTACTCCGTGAAGGTGAGTTTGGTGGTTGGAATACTTTACTGTCAAAACAAGCACTTTAAGTGACATTAATTATAGACCATGCAAAGAAACGTTCACCAGCAGGACAGGCTTAAGCTTTCTATTAAAAAGGATTTTTCTGCCCTCACTTACAATTGGTTATTAGAAAACACGAGTTTTTAGGAATGTATGACACAGGGAATGGAATTGTCACTTAGCAACAACTGGTGGGTTAGGCGGCAAAACTCCCAGTCTTTGCTGAAGATAAAGAAATGAAAATAAGTTCAGTCACGCTAGTTGTTATACTTTTCTAGTTTACTGATGGTAATCCAATCCTAGAGATCGAACGACAAACAATGCAAATGTTTTGCAATCATTAACGTACAATGATTCAAGGTAAACATATAGGTAGCACTGTTAAATATTATAAAATACATAAATGGTAACAGGCATAAGCAGGTGCATTTATCTTCCTGGAAAAACTTAAACAATATGATAAATATGAACTATTACATTTTACATCTGAATCTGGATTATAGTGTGGAGATCTTACTTTGTCTGCTTGGGTATGGGGGTTTAAGGTCACGTGTTAGACCCCAGCTATGTAGAATAATTGTATTCATAAATTAAGCTAGACTTTTCTCTAATGTAACCAACAGACCTCTCAGCCTATAAGTAGACCGGATCCAGACCCCCGTATGCTTTCTGTATGTGCGGGGGGTCTGGCAGTATGCATGAGAGAGGGGAATGAGCTCCCCCTGTCACATCTCTCGCTCTGCTGACTTTTTGTCAGTTACACTGCCATAAGCCTGCCTTAACTTAAACATGTGGAGCAGCGTTTGTATGGTTGTATCCGAAAAATCCAGCCCCTACTGTACAATTAGCATCTTCCCCAAGCCCATCTTTTAGAATTTGTGCTGGTGGAAGGGAAGAGCCGCTCCATTGGATGGAACAACTATCAGATGGAACAAAGTTCTGTATGATAGAAGTTACTATCATAAAATGATAGTAGCATCTGGAGGGTGCATGTGCCCTCCAGTCAAAACGTGGGTGTAAGTGGCTTAACATACGTAAATATACACACGTTCGAGATCCATAAGACCGATTCAGAGGTGCTACAAAATCAAGATAGCCACACCCCCATTCACGGGACTGCCACGTACGAACAGATCTCAGACATGTATATCATTAAGAACGGATGTGTTTCCTAATTGTGAATCACACGGCCTTAGTTTCTTAAACTTACTCAGTTTTCACTTAACCGCAACTAAACGCACTTTGATTAACAAAACACATCATTGTATTGATATCTAATCTACTGGACTGTTTTTGATTTATAGTTATCACTTTGGTAGTTTAACCTTTAATGTGCCATTGTGCAATGAACTACCTGTATTATGTTTATATGTTTAAAGTCCCGGGACTTTGCTGGCGATTATGCAATCGCCATATTCACTAAAGGTAAAGTCCCAGGACTTTAGCCTTTAGCAAAATCGACAAGGCAAACATTGCTGGACAAAAATCGTTTAGCTGTTTTCCTTGTAAAACATTTTTCCAAATCACCTTTAGTTAGCCATGAAAGCCCCCCAAAAAAACAACACACACTTTGGCTGAAAAACACGTCAATATAATTGACATGTGTTTTTCTCAGTAAAAATGACAAGCGCATCACGTCTGTAACCCTTAGCATGCATGCGCTGATAAAACTACAAGGCACGATATTGCTGTGCCCTGTAGTATTATCAGTGTCAGCATGTGAAGGGTTATAACCATGCTGCGCTCTGCCCGCTGTAAAAAAAAACATACACAGTTAAAAATAAACACACTTAATAAAATATACATTCCCATTACGTGTTATAAAAAAAACAGATGGCCACTCTGTTTACTATGAACCTATATATGTTGTCTTTTGTGTGTAAAAAATAAAAAATATATATTTTTGACTTCTGCAGTCATCTATGTTGGGATGACTTGCAAGGAGATCTTGAAGAGGTGCTTGAAATCCAGCAATAGTTGATTGCAGTTGTTGAAGAAGTCTGGATAGTTGCTTGTAGTTCGTCTGTCCAGTCTTCATCCTGTTGCCACGATGACATCCTCCTTCCTGGTCCGCTGTTCTGATGCTAATGAGCAATCGGAAACTAGAGGTCCCCTTTTATACTGTCAATGACGTCAGGGGGACCTCTAGCATCTAAGACTTAGACGTTAGAGGTCCCCTTAACCTCAGTGACAGTATAAAAGGGGACCTCTAGTGTCAAGAGAAAAGCACAGCGATTTATACCTGTAAAAATCATGGCTATCGACGCGATTATAAATCGCCAGCCAAAAGTGTCGCTTAGTGAATACCGCGATTTTTACAAAAAAATTGCGGGAAAATCACGGCGATAATCCCCAGCCAAAAGTGATATACCCCCTTATATTTTACCATGCGCATGGTTGTTTCTGCAAGGCGCTCGTACTTGTAAATCAGACCTGGCTCTAGAGGCATTGCAATACTGTACAATACTAGTCCATATGCTGCAGATTTGTGTTAAGAATCATGCTCCTCTATGAACGCATGCTGAACTCTTTCCATGCAGAAGTGTGACAGTCCTTCTTCAGTGGCCTGTGTCTGTGAATCACTCGGCCACGGTTTCTGTGCGTATGTTGGAGTTATAAGCCTTTGCATTACATCTGTAAAAATATTCACAGATCTTCTGCATGTTCTTAGTTGTGAAACAGGGCCCCTCTGAATCAGATAAACGTTGTGGCCAAGTAAAGGAGGCGTAAATCAATGAAGTCAGAAGAATGGGATCCCTGACATAGGAGAGGCAAATGCAGGAGCCAAGAGACGTCAGATTGAAATCCTTTCCTATTCTTGTTTACTAAACTAAAAATAATGGAAAGTGTTGAATCTAACGTAGAAACCAACTCAAAAAACCATTTGCCATATTGTCATTTTTTCTTTGCTTTTCCCTTTTTCCTTGTAAGAAAGTCCAGGTTCTTGACTCTATCCTGTTGGCATTGTGTTGCTCTCTGATAAAGCTCTACACCCAGAAGAAAGCCAATAATAGGGTTTATGGCAGGACTGAACAATCAAGTCTACAAAGTTCTGGCACTCAGTAGATTTAGGGGCATTTCTCCGATATTTGCTTTGGATAATTACTGTAAGCAGGTGAGGGTAATGTAAATAAAGGTTAGTCCTGCTAATAGCTTTAAAGGGACACATTTACACAAGCTGATTTGCCTTCTCTTATGTCTTTGCTAACAAAAAGAAATGCACTAGTATCATCTGCAATTTTATCATGTACTTTATAATTTAGCATTTTTTGTGAAGCCAAATGAGCAGTCGTTGGCAGTTTCTTTCTAATTAGTCAGTGGATTTTTGGCACTATCAGACTTTACATCTTGGAACACTAAGCTAAATCCATTATGTGTTGGAAAAGCAAAGACATCACAGAAGGACCACATTGTAGCTTATCCGGTTTATACAGGAATGGAATGGACTGCAAGGTAATGTATCAAATGTCAATTCAACTGCATAAAGGACGTATAAGACATCAAAACCAGTCAGCAAATAAATACAGCCTATTTGTTTAGTTTCTTTTATGTAAATTGTTTTTTATTGATAGTTAACAGTACACAATAAAAGGCATGAGAACATTCTTACACACATTGGGCTGGATCCAGACTTAAGTAAGTGCTTGAAATTAGTTACTCCTGGGCTAAACCATGTTGATTTCAGGGGAAGTCAAGGTAATTGTATTCTTTGTATGCAGGGATATGTCTTTGAATTGCTTACTGCACACAGATACTGACCAGCTTTACTATCACACTGTTATTTAGACTTGGGATAGGAAACATCACCTTCATATGACTCCCCTGCAATCAACATGGTTTATTCCAGGAGTAACTCATTTCAAGCACTTAAGTCTGGATCCAGCCCATTGTGACTGAGTACTTCAGTGTAGTGTCAACTGAAAATATTTCATGAACAATACAGATAGTAACATACCAGGAAGAGAAAAGAAAAAAAAGAAAACGGGACAGGAGGAGGAAGGGAAGTGTGGGGAGCAACATATTTCTTTCTATATTCAGCATTAAACATCAATCACTCCTGCCTTTATATGGTGCTGCAGATACCGTGTGGCGCCTTATAAATAAGCGTTTTTATTAATAATAATAATAATAATACCTATTCCCCAATACATACTCCCCAAGTATAGAGTCAGGACAAGGGGCATGGAGGCCCTGCAGAGTGCCTCACACTAGATAACTATATAACCCCTGTTTTAAATGGCTGTGAGTACTGCTGACATAGGAGAACAACAAACCCCACCCCAGCCTCTGCCAACATGCGTAACAAAGCTCTCCCCATTAAGACAGAGACCTAAAAGGGGGACTGTCCCACCAAACGCAGGATGCTTGGGAGGTATGCTATGATATTATGGTTACATTTCAATTTTGAGAATCTACATAAGGAAACACCTTTTATCGGGTGCTGTTGAAAATTACCAAGTCCAGCATAGATAATATAAAATTCATAATATAACATTCCTAAACTAAACATGTTACCCTTTATGGAATAACACTAGAATGCATAAAAAACTTATTATGTGTCAGCAAGCCTCATAAAAGATTTTACAAAGTTTGTAGAGTAAGAATCTTAGAATATCCTTGTACATATATTTTTCATAGTTGCCGACTTTACTGGAATGTCCGGGAGACTCCCGAAATTCCGGTAGTTCTCCCGGTATCCCGGGAGAGCTGGAAAATCTCCCACAAGGGACTTGAGGCTCGTGGTTTCCATGAAACCATGGCCTCCTGCCCGGCAACACTTGTTTACTTGTGTCATCAAGCCCCACCCCCATCCGTATAAAACCCTGAAAGGGGTTATTGATAGTAAGGGGCAGGGCTTAATGATGTAATTTGCATAAATCACATTGTTAAGCCCCGCCCCCTGCATGCATCTATGGCTTCCCTCCGGGATCTCCAGGAGGGAGGCCTTTAAAAGTCATCAACCCTGATATCTTTTAATATGTAAAGTTTCAGCTTCCAAAAATCTACACAATTTATAAACCCATCACATGCTAAATAAATAACTGGTTAAACATCTTGACTCATCATTTAAATATCTACAGCTACTCT
>WWET01002128.1:37612-66183 GCA_011038615.1 Limnodynastes dumerilii
ACCCTCAACATCTGCCCGGCACATGCGCAGATTGGCTTTTCAGCCGATCTTACGCCCACCGTCCTAGCGACGGCGGGCGTAGGTCTGGATCGGGCCCAATGACTCACTATATATGCGTAGTAGGTCATTTCATAAAACTCCGCACCTAAGCAGCAGAAACTTCTTAGGTGTGAATACGGCCCAAGGCAAAGAGGAGACAAGCCCCCCTTCCCCAACACCACCCCTAATCCTAAAAACATAAAACAAAGGCAAATCTTTCCCTTTCCCTGCACACATGGGAAAATAGGACATCAGTAAATAGTTGCATAGATATTGAAAGATACTAAGGGCCCGATTCAATTGACCACAAAGACAGGAATAAGTGCGTCTATTCCCATCTATTGTGGTAACACACAGTCACATAAAATTCGTGATTTAAATTGGTGTGAATAACACCGTGACCAGGCATCGTGGTTATTTGAATCGGGCCCTTGGAATCTTTTTATCTGTAAAACAGAACTTAAATGATCCAAAACACATCTGTCGCTTCTCATAATTAATGAATATGTTCCCTTTTAAATGTTTTCATTTTAACTGTAATGAATGACTAGTGTGCTGTGAAAACAGTAGTTAGATAAAATATTTATGTAGTT
This sequence comes from Limnodynastes dumerilii, assembly GCA_011038615.1. Lineage (NCBI taxonomy): Eukaryota > Metazoa > Chordata > Amphibia > Anura > Limnodynastidae > Limnodynastes > Limnodynastes dumerilii. The sequence continues at coordinate 38,245 of WWET01002128.1, forward strand.
GCCCAACCTATAATTACTACAGCATAATTGTGAACATGACTAAACGATTTCCAAGTACATTGTGCTGTTAGGCAGATGGTTTTGTCTAAGTTGGCATTATAATTCACTACACCTAACCAACATAACCTGCTGGATGAGATCATAATACAGCTCTGCTACAATCTATCAGACATATAACTACACTACCAAGTATGACCTGCGCACCAGAGGATCTTTATACCAGAACACTATAATACAGTTCTATTGCACTCCAGACAGACATTGGACACAGCACCTTATTAAGGACTGGATCCAGACTAAAGTAAGTGCTTGAACTTAGTTACTCCTGGGCTAAACCATGTTGATTTCAGGGGGAGTCAAGTTAATTGTATTCTTTGCATGCAAAGATATATCTTTGAATTGCTTACTGCACACAGATACTGACTAGCGTTACTATCACACGGTTATTTACACTTGGGATAGGAAACTCTAATACTGTTTGCAACAGACGAAATATGACTCCCCTGCAATCAATATGGTTTATCCCAGGAGTAACTAAGTTCAAGAACTTACTTTAGTCTGGATCCAGCCCAAAATGTTTAATCTAGAGTTGTATATTGGCAACAATGACCTTTTTTTGACTTTTGAGACAAGGCAACAAACATATATGGTGATAATGTAAATTCTGACAATTATGACCTTATCAACAGGAACAAAATGTAACTGAAAAAGACCACAATTCACATACAGGAAAAGGTTGCAAATAGATAAACTAGCTATAATTTTATAGCCAAGTATATTTGTAGTTCAACGTAATCAGTAGCATTAAATCCTTTTATAAAATGTCTGCTTATTGCACAAAAAATGCTTTATTTTTTATAACAAAATTCTCAGGTCAAGACACAGTGATTTTATTTTTTGCCCAAACCTTTATTTTCTTACAGGCTGCTTTTTAATGATTATAATTTGCTACCATGGTGAACACAGTCACTTGACATCTGATGTAGGTCATTGAAAGATTTTCTCAGCATGTTCACTGCATGACCCCCGGCACCTGTTTCCTTTGCCATTGTGTACTTATAGGAAAGGGTATGACTCAAACATCACATGTCCCTGTCCTCTCGGCAAAGAGAAGATTAAGTTTTAGCTGGTTAAAAACCTAATTAAAATTTTTGTTAAAAAACGCTAAAGATTATATCATATTTATTTATTTATTTATTGAAACAGACTCTTTAGAAGTTTGTTTACTACTAGCAACACTGAATTACTAAATTTGATATCATATTAATTCATATTATTTTATAGAATGACCTCCCTATAATCGTGCTCGAAACATAGGCAAAGCTGAAACAGAGATTAAGGGGACAAAAATAACATCAGCTTAAGAAAATATGTGTAATAGTTTTGCAAGAGGACAAAATGTGTAATTTTTTTTGTAAACTTGGCTGCACACCATATGATAACCAGGCCCATTATTACCTAGTGTCTGGTATGGAACAATTTGACACAATACTTACTACATAAACACACACTGACCTGATAATCAGATGAATGGCCTGTGTGACTTTGGACTGATCTTATTTGGATTAATGCAGGGCAGTGGGGAAATAAACCAAATTATTGGGCAGCGTTTCTGTCAACTATGCAATGTCTACTGCTAAGCTTTATATGGGGAGCCAGGGGCATGATATAGTGTGCAGCTGGTTTAATAAGAGTCAGTTTATCCCTATCCTTTCTCAAGTTTGCAATAAACCAAAAGTAACTACAGACATTCAAGAAGAAAGGCACAGCTGCCAAATGTGTAATACATCACTCTACATTCACAACCACACCACAGAAGCAAAGACTGCATACTGCCATGTACAGAGCTTGTATGATAGCTCAATATAGAAGACTTAAGATGGCCACACACTGGGATGATTATCTCTCCCAGCAGGAGGTGGCACGATTTTAATAAGCTTTATCTGTCTGCCATTCATCCAAACCCTGCAAAATGTACACATCTTTCATCAATGTAAAAAGGGAATGATAAACCTTCTCTCATTTTCAATCAAAATGAACATTCTGGGTTAGGTTTTCTATATTATAGTTGTATATAGAAGGATCCAGACTTCTGTGCTGGAAGTTACCCATGTCGGGGCGGGAAACACATTGGGGTAGATCCAGAACTAAGTACGCCTGTCACTGACGTAAAAACGCTGTTTTGTATGTACTGCGTATGCGTGCGGCAGATGTTACGCCACGTAACTCTGAACATATGTACCAGGCTAGTATCAGCAGCGGAACTTCATACGAGGGGGCGTGACAGCCATACAACACTCGTAATTACGCTTCAGAGGTGGGGTGAGGCATTTAAATCATACAGCATGGGCGTGCTTAGGCAGGTACGCACCTGTAGCCTGTACGTAAGTCAGTAGTTACGCTGTGTAAAGTTACGGTAGGGTTCGAAAAGCATAAAATGACCAAAGTACGTACGAGCGAGGGAAGTGCCTAGAGGAGTGCATAGAAAATACGCTACATGATGAAACGTAAAGGGAACGTAGCTCTGGATCCAGCCCATGGCGTGTATGCTAGGTATGAGGGGAGGATCTATGTAAATGTTATAGTAAGAGTGTATTTATGCCCTATCCAGATTTCCGACCCTTCCCCATTATTTTATGCATGGGTGGTGTGGAAATCTTAAGGCAGGGTCTTGCTATTGTAAGCCCATACACGCGAGCAGGGTGATGCTCTACATTATGAGACGTCATAACCCTGACATTGTGCACTATATCAAATACTAATTGCATCCTGTTTGAGGACTATTTTAGTTGCCATTTCGGATGGGAAAATGCTTGTGACTATCTTTATAGGGCATGGGACAATGCCAGAACTTGTAGATGGAAATATAATTTAGGGCACAGGTAAAGGAAAACGAAGGGAAAGCATAAAACCCTGGTGTAACATTATCTCCTTTTTGAGGAGGTAAAAAAGCTCTTCAGTGTATAACACAGACAATGCAGAATGCTATTAAAGCAATGCTGACAGCTTAAAATAAACACTTAACTTTCCCAGAACATGGACAGTCCAAAAATAACTTTCCATATCATCACGTTCCACTTGTGTTGTGTTGCCTTAAGTACTAACAGTGACAGTGAACAATTACGGAGTTGAATTAATGTACATTATCAGAAAATGAAGTTTATCTAAAACAAAAGAATATTCCACTATGTTATGTAACTCAAAGTTACATGTTAATCACAAAAGTATATTTGAAAACAGGTGTTATGGTGGGAAAATGCTGTAACCCAGTGAGAGGGAACCTGCAACACTTCAGGTGTTGCGAAACTACAGTATGCCCCAGTATGATTCAACAGCATAGATAGAGCCGATTTCTGGTAAAGCATGATGGGACTTGTAGTTTCAAAATAACTAGAGCATTGGACGCTGGAACTGATTGGATGACTGAAGTGGACCACTGCAGAGTGGTCTGTTCCTACGCTGTAAGAACCTGGGTGGCAGTTCTGTGCATACAGGGCCCGGTGTACGTGTTGGCCAAATATACACAAGTTCCCCCCTATCAGGTTAATGCCAAAGTAGTGGAGGAGTGGGGTGAAGTCACAATTTGCATCATTATGGCTATGTCGCTTCTCATCAATTCTCATCCTTAAATTGCCACTAATCGAAGGAGAATGTTAAGCTTGATCTTGGAGACTTGCTTCCTCTGATGGAAATACAAGTGGACTTCTTAAAATATAGGAGCCTTCTTGACATTCTGGAAGGTGGCTATGGTGATTTTTGGGCATCATTTTCAAACTATATTCTGACAGCGTCTGAGCAACGTGGAAACTGTAGTTTGAAAAATGTATTTGTTTGGCAAAATCCTGCAAATGTGGCATATCAGGTTCAAGACCACATTTAAATAACCCTTTTGCTGTTTCAATCCCATATTGCTTGGAAGTAAAACAACCTTGGCTTATCTGAAATATCCTTCATGGTAACCACACATTGGTAAATTTGATCACTGGCCCCATAAACGATCATTCAGAACAACCAAGTCTCACTACAATTTTTTGGTGACTGCATAGCCCTATGGTGCCGTCAGCAGCTGCCAAAAAGCATTGTGTAATTAATATACTTATTTGGATTATCTGACCACCAAATATAGTATTTATTCCACTCTTCACCTTCTTTTTTACTGTGATTTACAAATATAGGGCTGGAGCCAGACTTAAGTAAGTGTTTGAAATTAGTTACTCCTGGGCTAAACCATGTTGATTGCAGGGGAGTCATATTTCATCTGTTGCAAACAGTATTAGTGATGAGAGGTGATGTTTCCTATCTCAAGTCTAAATAACAGTGTGATAGTAAAGCTGGTCAGTATCTGTGTGCAGTAAACAATTCAAAGATATATTCATGCATGCAAAGAATACAATTAACTTGACTCCCCCTGCAATCAACATGGTTTAGCCCAGGGGTAACTAATTTCAAGCATTTACTTAAGTCTGGATCCAGCCCATAGTGTGGTTTGTGTGATTCTACTTGTATTCAAATCCACAGGTTAAGTTGTCTCATTCTGTCTTCCAGGTTGCACTACACAGCATACAGCTGTCGATTAACCTAGCTCTGGGTATAGATGGAGACTCTGGATTGAAGAGCAGCACAGTGCCCTCAAAATGGAGATGCTACGTCGTTCCTCTGTGTTTGCTGCAGAAGTTTTGGAAGCTTTCGACAGATCTCCCACAGATAAGGAACTTGTAGCACAAGGGAAAGCCCTATGCAGAGACTTTATTCAAGCTCGACTTCAACGTGCTGGTCTTGGCTGGAGTAAACCAGAGCATGGGATGTCTTCTGCCGCAGGGGGACGAATGGCGGAAGTATCTGCCACCTTTCTGAGGCTGGGTTAGTATTCTTGGGACATGTGACCATGCAAAACTTGTTCCTCATTTCCTTTTATAAGACTTAAACCTATTTACGTATATAATAATTATTCTTAAATATCTTGATCCAGATTTAATAACGATCTCATGCTCTTAAGTCCATTTGTACGTAATAGACCTATGAGCGTGCACGCCTTAAGTCGTACACTCCCCTCGCAAACACAGATCTTCCGTGCTGTGAACCCTACCTTAAATCTTGCCCCATGTAAAATAATGGGCGGGTGCTTAAAGCAGAATCGTGCCGAAGCGAAAAGGCATAGTTTTCCCCGCCCACTGTTCATGCGATGGATACACCCCACCATCGTGCTGCATTCCTTGTGTAACAGGCCTACAAGCACATGCGCGGTAGGCAGGCACGGGGTACTTACGCAAATGGTCTGCACAAGTGCCCTGTCATTCCTAAATCTGGATCCTGCCCCTTGTCAACAATCCTGTGGATAGACACTGTACAATATGTGTCTTATAAACCCTTTGAAATTTCGGATGATAAAGAACACAAAAATGAAATAATAAAACCCTCCATATGAACCTGCAAAATATCCACTACTACTGATACAGAAGGATGTAATCAAACCATCATGTGACCAGAGAATGTCAGTGTGTGTCTAGATAAAAACATAAGTAGTGGCCACGTTTACTGGCCATAAAATTCAAATAACCAGACACATTGAACGGAGTTGTTTTTTTTATAGCTCATGCTTATTTCTCCAGTACATAAATATTTATGTTCATCCCATTAAATTTTATTCTTTGCTGTGTCCTTCAACCTCAGCCACATCCTTGAAACTGTCAAATCAGTTACGACAGTAATATAACGATGCACTGCAGTTATGTGAGATATGAGTGAAACGCCTGTTTTGGAGTTGGACATTTTAATCTGTGGCTGAATATTTTTTAATTAGGTCAATCTTCTATTGTGCAATAAACTAGACTGGACTGGACCACACTGGTCAGTTATTGCTAAATACTGAGCAACTATCACAGCTAAATTCTATATTCAAACAGTGGGAAGAACGATTTACAGGACTGCCATTGCCAGAGTATATGCTCCTTCAATGGCCAAGAATAGTTTTATTCATTAGATTTTTGGCTTAATTGTAAAAAAAAAATATAAAAAAAAAAATTTAATTATATATCTCAAAAGGAAATATGCAGTTCAATTATCTATCCTCCTGATATGAGAGCAAGTTTCTTAAACTAAGTTTAATCTCTGGATTTCCAGAAGCAAAGTGTCCTTCGAGCACACCTTTGGCTATGGAGGTCTGCTATAGGTTTGCTGTGCAATCCCAATTTGCATAAGTATGAAGGGAGAACACTTCCCAAGCACTTTTGGCTTTCCATCTGCAGGACCCTACTTAGCATTTACACAACTGGGGCCCACTTAAAATGCTTGAAGTCGGCACGCCACTGGACTGACTTCCATCATGGAAATATGGATCTTGAGAACCCAGATCCATGCAGGAAGTCAGTAGCAAATGCATGTGCACATTAAGATTGGGGCTCTATCAACTAAATCTGGATCCCATCCATAATTACCATGAAATAGCTGTAAAAAGATCTTCCTATATAATTCTATATTATAATAGACAAGCTTAGCAGCCAGACATAGCAGATCATTTTTACATATATCTATGCTTTATGAGCTGATGGCCCAGTAATAACAGTTTACCTTTTGTTGCTTTGCAGGTGATGAGCTGGAGTACATGAGACCAGGAGTATACAGGAACATAGCCCGACAGTTGAACATTTCTCTGGCCTCGGAGTCTGTTCTATCTGACGCCTTCCTGGCTGTTGCTGCTGAGATATTCACAGCAGGTACCTGTCTCCTACATACAGAGGAATCAGACTTTACAGGGCTGCAGCACTATTCATAAGAATGCAGGACCGGATTCACAGATCCGTATTTACTACGTCTGTTTTTACGCACTTACGTAGCAAGGCAACACCCATGACACTCCCCTCCAACGGACGGTTTTTCGGGTGACTTACGCCTCCATAGGGCACCCCTATCTCTGCGCGTGTACTTACGTGCGTGCGTATTTAACTAATGCCCTCAAATTCCCATTTACATGCCCCCCCATCCACTTTCACATAACTTCTAAGGTACGGAAGACGACCACGCACCTCCATACATATGTCCCTAAGTGCGATGCACAAGTCCGTGCCTAAAGGACTTACATGCGTAAATACTACATCATTTGCGTGGAAAAAAGTTACTACGCATGCGCAGTTCATCCGCTCCTAAAAATCCGTGCGCAAAAACGTATCGGTGAATCCGGCCCGCAGTCTATAAAATCAATGCAAACCATACCAGATTATTGTTAAAGAAAGCGCCCTTCTTGTTCCCCCTTTTTCCTTTTCTTCCCTCTGTGTAATTCAAGTCCAAATACAGCAGGGGGCGGGGCTATGATGACTTGCATCACATGGTCACTGAACTTGCCACTTGGAACCCTTACCTTCTAAGGATATCACAAGCAGGCAATTATATCTATATCACAATCCATTTTCCTCCCAACTGGGACAAACGTCTGCTCCTGTGCAATCTTCCACCTTCTTCTTGGATTCTATGCCACTCGATGAGAGATGGAACACTGTGGCAGCCATATTTGTTTCGCTCCAGAGATTTTAGTAAATGTTTTGCAAGAGTATGAGAGAAATTAATAATTTCGCAATTCTATGTTTCTCAAAATTCACGCAACTCTATGCTTTATCCTTACTATTTACATAAATTCTGAATATTTATCTGTTAGATATAATTTTTCTATGTAGAATTTTGGATCCACAATAATACAACTTGTTCATCTTGCTCCACAGGGATAACTTGGGGGAAGGTGGTCTCACTGTATGCAGTGGCTGCCGGCCTTGCCGTGGACTGTGTCAAGCAGTCTCAGCCTGCACTAGTTCTGACCATTGTGGACTGTCTAGGGGAGTTTGTACGCAAAACTCTGGTTACATGGCTAAAGAGGAGAGGAGGATGGGTAAATACATATTTGTAACTCTGTAATGTTTTCCACTTGTATTTGTTTATCTCTCACACTATAAAGATATGTTATCAAAGATCTTCACACCAAGGTCTACTAATATAGGGCTGTATTCACAGATCCGTTTTCATGTGGAGCTGTGTGCGTATTTTTAGGAATGTTTTACCTGCGCATGCGTAGTAACTTTATATACGTAGGTTGCATAGAATAACATATAAGTGCTTTAGGCACGGACATGTGAATCGCATTTGGGGACATACGTATGAAGGGGCGGGGTTGAAATACGTACTTGAAAAGTTCTGTGAAAGAGGGTGGGGGGAGGCATTTAAATGAGTCTTTGAGGGCACGGTTACATATAATCGCATGTACAGCATACATATACGCACTTATGTACACGCGTAACGTTAGAGGTGCTCTATGGAGGCGTAAGTGTACAATTGCACGGCCATGAGAGGGGAGTGTCATGGGTGTTGGCTTGCTCTGTGCGTGCGTATAATTGCGTACTTTAGAAAAAACGCATCTCTGAATACGGCCCCAATATATTATAATGTGACCAAGCCGAATTAACACACAGGAGTGGTGCTAAACTTATAAGTTCATGCCCTTACTGAATTAGAGCATGTCCCTTTCTATGGACCTCAACTGAATGTCATAAACTCTTTATACAGACGTATTTCATATGTGCATTTTCCCTTACACAAAGACCAAAAATGAGCTTGTTATCTTGTCTTGCACGTTTTTTAATGTACAATATTGCAGAGAAAATGTTCAATCTCTAGCAGTGGCATCACATTAGAGAGGGGGATTATTTTATTTATCTTATCTATCATCATAGTGGAACACAAACATAATCTAGGCAGACTGATGCACAAGCAATTAAAAGAGAGAGATCCTCTGGGTGACACCTGTTGAAGTTAGAGTTTTATTGTTGTTGAAGCATAAGTGAAAGAGATTGAATTTACCATCTTTTTGTCAGGGGGAATAAATTACTAAAAATGTAATGTACGTCGTTCACTAAATTAGTAAGTCATGAATTGTAACTGCGGACTGACTTGCTTATCAGCATTTTTGTTAAACAGTAAGAGATGAAAAGCTAGGGTATAGTTCAGAGCTGTAATTTTGCTTCCCCTCACATGAGTCGGCTTTATTCATTTGTTCCTTGTGTGACGCACTGTAACCCTTTCAACCAACAGTTTGTATTTACGGACAAATTTATAGTAATAAATTGCCAATATTGCTCAATAGAAAACAGAGTCCATTTGGCAAGTAACACTTTCACAATTGTCAAATAAAAATCTTGTTAAATCATCAATGCAATTATTGTACACAGTCATCATGCTAAAACTCAAACTGCCTAGACAGGCCCCCTTTCCCCTCATACATTATATGATATGGTCTAGCTTGGCTCCAACCGTCACACCTACAGTCTTCTACTTTGCCTCCCACGTACATCTCTACATTGCGTACAATTTAACATAGTACAATAGCATCAATAATTGGCAAATCATAGCTAAATACAAAACAGCAGCATGCTTTGCTCACATGAATACCTTTTAGTTGCTGTCTCATATCTAGCAACATAAGCTATGGCTAAGATATAGCTTCACAAAAGGGTCAATACAGAAAAAGTATTGTCACCTGATAGAGTCAAAACGTGCTATTTAGCACCTAGAATGATAACGGGCACCCTGGCCTCAAGCACTCAACTGTAACCATATTCAGCTTGCCTGAATTGAATTTTATAGCTTCTCAACGTGTTGCAATAACAGTTTAATTATTAAAAAACAACAAGATTTACATTGCTGAGATTACATGTCTAATGTATCCACTATCACTATTCTGCCAGAATACAATGCTTTACATTCTGTTAGTTTGTGCCCTCCTTTATACTTATTTTCTCTTCTCTTCATCCTTCTTTATAAGTCCAAAGAAAGCAGATGGAAAGTAGCATTGCACCATATTTTAATAATGAACTCCAAGTTAAAATAACACTTAATCCGGATTAAGAGGTCTGTGACGCAGTTCAAATACCAAGAATTCATTGGTAAAGGAAGGACAATCTCTGCATTATTTCCTGATAAGGTTAAGATGACTTGGCTCTTATTTTGTTAATTGAAATCTGGGCTGGTGAGGCTAGCCATAATAACGTCTCTTCATGTTGTGTTCTCAAAATAAATGCACAAAATACTGCTACAGAAGTATTTAAATCTAAACACACTCTTAACCTTAAGTATATACAGATATGCATGATCCTAGAGCTAGACAAAATCCCAAATGTATATTAAGCATGTCAGGAAATAATGTCACTTAGACATTATTTACATGGTATAAATTGCTAAGCGGTGTTGCCTTTATCTCTTAGAGCTAGATTTACTAAACTACGGAAATGGTAAAACTAGAGATGTTACCCTTAGCAGCCAACCAGACTCTAGCGGACATTCTCTATTACGTAAGAGGAAAGTGAGAGCTATAATCGGAATGGTTGCTATGGGCAACATCTCCATTTTTACTTTTCTGCAGTTTACTAAAATCTAGTCCCTAATGTTAAATACAAAATAGTCATTATGGTCCGGATCCACAATAACGTACGTCTTGCAACATACGTCTGCCGGGTGTCGATAATAGCTACTACGCATGCGTAGTAACTAATTTACTAGGAAAGTGAGAGCTATAATCGGAATGGTTGCTATGGGCAACATCTCCATTTTTACTTTTCTGCAGTTTACTAAAATCTAGTCCCTAATGTTAAATACAAAATAGTTATTATGGTCCGGATCCACAACAACGTACGTCTCGCAACATACGTCTGCCGAGTGTTGACAATAGCTACTACGCATGCGTAGTAACTAATTTACATAATCTACATAACGCAACGATACGCAATTACGTAAATTAGTTACTATGCATGTGTAGTAGCTATTATCGGCACTTGGCGGATGTATGTTGCAAAACGTACGTTGTTGTGGATCAGGCCCTTGGTTAAATTAGGCAGTGATTAAAGAGGAATTATTAATTATTAATTCATATTAATAGTGAGCAAATAAGCAGGCTAGACAGTGCACATTCAAGTCAAATTAAGGATTGATATAATGAAGTTCATTGTTGATTATTGTAAAGTCATTTAAAAACTCAGATAAGATTAGAATTCTTTAAATAGTAGCTTCTTCACTTACACTTCCATTAAGGCTGTGCCCATGTCAGTCCAGTAGTATCCACGATGATCATCAGTAAGATCTTCATGTTACATCCTGTTAGGAGAGTACATAAACCAACTGTTGGTTATATATAATGACCAGTGTCAAAAATTGCACCAATCTTAAAATTAAATTGAATGAAGGACAGAGATGAGAATGTGGAGAATTTTTTACTTTAGTTTATTGAATCAGCAAAAAAAAACCAAAAAAAAAAACAATTTATAATCATATTTGATAAGTAAAAACAACAATAAAAAAAGAATCTTTTTTTTTTTACACTTTCTTGTAGTGTTATTTTTACTATATATTTTTTATATATATTATCTTTTATTTATTAATAAACAGCAATTTGGAATAAAGTAAAAGATGGGATTTTTTATTTAAATAAGTATTTTGGTTAGGGTGGTTGTTTGAAATATGTATGTAGATATGGCAAGTTACAAATGTAGTTAGTTCAGTAATTCTATCGTCTATTTGCTAGGAATTCTATGGAATCTCCTCCTCTCTCTAGGGATGTGCCACTTCTTCATTTCCCATGCATTTTTAGAGCTTGAAGGTTGCTAGTATGGGTTTTATGAAAGTAATGTAAAACACTATGTAATTCCAAGCCATTAGAGATATATGTGTTCAAAGGTTCCTTTTTGTATGACTTTCATAATGTAGACTGCATGGACATTTTAACAACTTTTGTGGAATGCTTTTACTATTAGAACTGATATTTATACAGGCTATACATTTTGTGCAATAATAGAAGTCTGGTGTCTCTAAAAAACAGTTTTTAAGAGTGTTTTGCTTGTTAATCTGAGAGTTTAGAGACGCTTTGCTTCAAATGTATAAACTGGCCTTCTGGAATATTCCTTAGATATTGGGGGTGGTGTTTACCACATTTTTTTTTTTTTTAAATAAAACCCTTGTTTCCAGCTGGTTCTGGCAGCAAATTTCTATGGATCAAAGTTACATTTGTCTGTAAAAAAAGGTGGTTCAGTGCAACAGCATTGTCTTTGTATGTGAAATCTTGTAGATCTGTTTGGCTACCTTACTTAAATACCAAAATATCATTGATATGTTTTGCTTATATTATTAGGTTCTCCTGGAACCAAAATGTTTGTTATATCAAATATATTGTTTATCCCATTCAGCTAAAAATAGTTTTACACAGCTAGGGGCAAATTTAGTCCCCATAGCTGGCCCACAAACCTATCTGTAGTGGTAGCCTTTAATAAAAAAAAATCAATTGTGTTGTTTGGTGAATAAAATAGAATCAGTGATAAACTGTGGTTGTGTAGAAGATAGATTTAAAATGTTGAAATAATTCTTTGTGTTCAATTATATCACAAGTCATGATAGAGTATTTTGGTTGTCATACATTTTGGTTTAGTATGTTGACTTATTGATGTATGTTGATCTTTTGGATAGCTAGATTGCTCAAGTAAAAAACGGTTGGAAGAAGTTGTACAGAAATTGCCCTCAGCTATTTTGTGGTTCTCTCCATTGATTACATTACCAATAATATTGGGCAGGATCTGTATTTGTGAAGTCACTTATGCAAAAAACTGCATTACTCTGAACACACCTGGTCTTACATATTACGAAATGTTTAAAAACAATTCTGTCAACTGTAAGATGAAGCGAGAATCACTGTGGGCCGTATTCAGAGATCTATTTTTACGGGAAGTTCCGTGCGTATTTTTAGGATCTGATGAACTGTGCGCATGCGTAGTAACTAAATTTACGCAATCTACGTTGATTTTACACATGGAAGTCCATTAGGCCTGGACTTGTGAATCGCACGTGAGAAAACACGTACGGAGGGGCATGGTTATAATCCATCCGGAGACATATACGTGAAAGTGGGTGGGGGGAGGCATTTAAATGACCGTTTGAGGACGCGGTTAGTTAGATACGCACGTACGGAAGTATTAAACGCTCGGAAATGCACACTTAAAAATAAGGGTGGTCGAGGCACTCATAAGTCACCGGCAACCCCTCCGTGTGAGGGGAGTGTCATGGGTGTTGCCTTACAACTTCAGTGCGTATAATTGCGTACTTTTACCAAACGGATCTCTGAATACGGCCCTGCGTGTGGAGAAACAGGACTGGCAGGTGCAATAAAAATAAATGGAATGAGATTTTCATTCTCTAGTGAGATCTTGTCATGTTACTGGGCATCAGTAAAACATTGGGGTTGAAGCAGAGTTTGAGAGTCTGTGCAAACAGGTGTAAGTGTAGAGCTCGGCTAAACCATTTTGCAAAATAAGGGCTAATTATTTTGAATTGTTTTGTATGCAGGGAAAATTCTTTACCTTTATACATAGACCTCACACACTGCATAGCTTTATGTTTAATCTATAAATGATACCGCTCTCACATCACCACCCTGCAATAACGCGGGGTTTCAACCCAAGTTATTGCAGGATGATTTATGGTAAAAAAAAATCACTGGACGGGAAACTCCTGGACCTGGGTCTGCCCTGACAATGTGCGGGGCTCCTCCAATCAGGTGTCTTTTGTGAGAACCCCATGCTAAAAAAAAATCACATGGGACCTTTCACACTGACACCTTACCTGTGTCGGATCCAGGAAAAACCCTTATTCTTTCCTTGGTCCAATTGCTGGGTCATTAGATTTGGGACAAGGCAAAGGGGACATTTCACATCACCACCAATAACCCAAGTTTTTGGTGGTGATGTAAAAGGGGTATTAGAGATGAGCTGGGAAACTTCACCTCTCAATTCTAATTCTGTTTTTACTAAATTTGCCTCCCCTTGCAATTCAACATGGTGTTACTGATGTCTACACTTGCATCTAAAAAAAGGTGTAAGTGCAGCTCTGAATCAGCCCCAGTGTCTCCTTAGCAATAATAGGTTCAATCAGCCCAGTTGTTAGTTAGATTACAAATGAAATGCAGTATGTGCAATCTGATTGCTCAATGGTAGGAAGAACTCTCAATTAATATTAGTTTCCTTTAATTTACAGACGGATGTAACAAAATGCGTTGTTACCACGGATCCTGGCCTCCGGTCCCATTGGTTGGTCTCCAGCGCCTGCAACTTAGGTCTGTTTTTGAAAGCAGTGTTCTTTTTCCTGCTACGAGAGCGATAACCTCATGTCATAGTCACATGTTCCTGAGGCATTTTCTGCTTTGATAACAAGTCGTTTATTGCCAGACACTGCTTCACCTTCATATCCTGTGTCCTGCTCCGACCGCTGTTCTCATCTGAACTCATCCAAGAACATTCTGATTACAGGAAAAAAAACTTTGGCTCTGGATTGGATTTTTAAGACATGTTACTTGAGTCATATCGGAGACACAGATTCAACTTACTATTTGTCTGGTTTATGTGATTTCTACTAGCTGTGGACCTGCGTGTATGGACATATTCTCAGCTACAGTGGACAGTTACAGTTCGATACTGCATACTACACCAGTATTAAAGAAGCAACGTGTATGTGTGTATATATATATATATATATATGTATGTGACATATTTTGTTGTAATAGTTTATTTTTTAAACCTGTTTGCTATGTCCTATAGCTGTTATACATCCTGTGTGTGATGCGAAAAACAAGCAATTTAAATAAAAAACAAAAAAGTTGGGTGTCTGGAACAAAGTGCGCATTCCCCAGGTAGATGTTATGTAACGGATTTCCTTGGGATCAAAACTCAGTTCCATACATAAGGTGATCCACTCGACAGGGCATTCCTTTACATCCGCATGACTAATCCCAACAAGAGGGTGGGGACAGGCATGTAGATGAAGGCGATTGGGCAGCGGTATGCACTGGGTATGTTCCCCAACCTCAGTCCTCAGGGACCACTAACAGTGCATGTTTTCCAGGTGTCACTGGTGGAGCACAGGTGTGTTCATTACTAACGGTCACATTTTAAAAGCTCCACAGGTGCTGCTCATTATATCACTTGTGATTCTTTAAGGAAACCTAGAAAATATGGACTGTTAGGGGGTCCTGAGGACTGAGGTTGGGGAACACTGACTTAAGGTACATAGAACTCTGTATGTCAGAGGGGAGTGACATGGAAGTTAACGTACAGTACAGAACATGCAGAGTTCTAGATCGGGTCCAAACTGCATAATGTTCTTGAACTTTTAGGGAAGGCATTGCAATCATCCATATTAACCACTCCCACTCATTCAGACAAAATTCTGACAGCTGGACTTAACCCATATAAGGCATAGAAGTATAGGAATCTGCATTGGTAACCAATAAGAGGGAACACCTATACCATACATTGTTATAAGAAGCTCACTTGCAAACTTACCCAGCACCTCGGCTGCACTGTGTTGAAAGTGTCATTCCTCTATAGTCAAAAATGAGTAGATGTCATAGAAATCTTGTTCCACCATGTCCAGTGCTTTGCTTCTATGGTTTTATTGGATGTAGAGACATCTACAGCTGTGAATATCGTTTCTATATAAAATATATATTTCTATAGAAAGCTTCTGGAAGGCCTAGAATCACACGCTGTTTACTATACAATGGTATTAAACAGCTGTATGCAGTTTCTGGTACCTGGAGTTTTTCTTTAAAGCAGTAATCCCACCTTACAGATTTCCCTTCTCAAATAGCAAGGTTTCTAAAAGCAAGTTTTTAATATGTAAGGCACTTTCTCCAACATTTTCCTAGACTCTTTTGCTGACAATTATGACCTTTAGATGCATAGAAAACAAAGAGCCTGCAGAATTTAATAGGTTGCTGGGCTTCAGCCAGGAGAGGTCAGGAAGAGATCAGAAATCCCATCACATCCTAAACACAATCACATGACCTTTAGTATAAGTCATAGAGACCTAATGGGATTCTCAAAGAAGAATAAAAGTTCCGCCTCATCAAGAAACTCCATCTGCAAAACATCAAAGTTGATTTTATAAACAAACCCTAAAGTGGAAACTATTTTGTTAGTTGCTATTTATTTTTTTTATCTCTTACAAAAGATTTCTGGGACAAAAAAACAGAGCCATTAAAAGGCTTTACAAACTAGTTAAATAAGTGATCTGTACATCTTATCCTGAACTTCCAAACTCCATTTATCTGATCAGGGGTGGAAGCTGACTGGCTCAGGCCCCAAGCGAGGAGGCGTGGCTTCCGCCATCTGGCGTGTGTGGCAGTTGTTGTCCTGGGACCATTCTGCCCATGTGCACAGAAACGGTCAGAGGCTGTCAACTTAAAACAGCACCCAGCACTCCGTGTATGAGTACTGAGCACTGCTCAGCTGTTGTGAAAGTCCCACAATGCCTTGCTAGGTCTCAGTTAATCCAATGTAGTTTGGCATGCTGGGAATTGTAGTCTAACGACTCTAGCAGAGTCGCTGGGTTTCCAGGTCAGCTGGTACCGGTTACTATACACAGATGGAATTACCCCTTCTAAAAACATCATATGATAAAAACAATAGATTTAGACCAAAGACGCTGTGTCGAAAGGCGAGTATAAATCTATTCCCAACTCTGACTCTAAGACTCCCCTACCCGTAGCCTGACCCTAAACTCCACTACCCTAACCCTCCCCTTCCATGACTCCAACCCTCCGGTGGGGTCTGCGATGGGTTCGGCGGGCAGCTTCCAAAAACATAATCAGCATACTTACTTATTCTAAAAAAAAAAGTTGCAAATGGCGGCCTATTCGAAATAGAGAAAGCTGAAAATGAGCGTCCGGCTGTCTCAATTTCTAAAAGCGCCTTTTCTTGCTGGCCACTCCGTCCCCTCTACAATAACTGGAAGTGTCGGCTGAAGTCTGCCATAACAAAGTAACAAAGGAAAACTACATCTAGTGTTGTCCTGTCACTGGCAGCTTATTACAGGCAGAAGGAAGACATCAATTCACGCTGCATTAGAAGCTCTGAAAACAGTGCTGAGATAGGATCCAATAGTGGATCTCTGCTGTTTCCACACCTACGTGCGATTCCATTGAAGACCACTCCATGGGTCGCACAGACTTCCAAGTCCTTCACCTTACCTTAAAGCTTCCATCCCTCCCGGCTGGCCGTTTCCCCATTACTGTAATATTAACATACTAAACCCCTCCCACATGCCACAGCTACCAGCCCCACTATCGGAACACATTGGAAGTGATGCAAGTGGTTGGGAAATACCCAGTCTGAGTTAACGGGATGAATCCCACCAGATCCTCAAAACGCATTACTGTTCATAAATGACTGAACTGCTCAGTGTCCAGCTTCATGCAGACATATAGACATATAGCGCCAGATTCAATAAGCTTCGCAGCAGCGTATTTTGCGGTGCAAAGCTAATAGAGGTGCGCATAAAAATGTGCCTATTTTTCATACTGTATATAACAGGAAAAAGCGCAGTGCTTACTTTTTCCCGTCATAGCGGCTAATTGAATCTGACCCATAGTGTGAAATTAGCAGAAACGAAGAAAAGTAAATTGTTCATCTGCATTTAACTCTACCAAATGTTCTGGTCACAATACTTTTGTCATATATTATACATAGAATTCCTTGAAAATTACTAGCCAAAAAAATCCCACACAAACTAGGAACAAATTAAAATCAATTAAATGTATTCTAACAAAGAAACGGCGGGATAAAAATCTCGGAGTACAGGAATATAAAATGTTGCTGGATTTTTCAGATACCATATTTACAGTTATATTATATGGCCCTGTTAAACATTTTCCATGCCTGTTTATGTTCAGATCCAGGTCCATGTTAGAGCTTCTTCTGAAATGTCTACAATATATACAACAGCAGAAATGACTTCATGAGTTCTGGAAAACACTTGTAAGTTACATTATTTGTCCTTGCATGGATCACGGTAAAAGAATAGGGTGGGGGTGTGCCATATCCATATTAATGGCTGTTGCTGTACAATAGAATGTAACATGTCAATTGATCAAATGAAGTCACATGATCAATAAAGAAACCAAAGAGCAGAAAAATGATCATTGCATTCCCTCACTCCCATGACATTAATTATTGCTACTAATCAATGCTGTGGGGATGGGTTAGGAATGAGTTGATTATTGCCAGAATTATTCCTTCTAGCATATTGTTCCTTACATGAAAAGCCAGGTGGCACAGGGGTGATCACATTAAATGTTCTTCCCGTGTTTGGGAGGAAACAGGAACATTGTGAATGTCATGCAAAGTCCACACACATAATAACTGAACAGGCATTTGAAGAAATTAACCATTCCTCTTATTAGTGTGGTAGGGTAAAAAAAACTATAAGCTGCAATGTAGTGCTGGCAGAATGATTAAATATATTCTGTAACCCACTGTATAACATGCTGCTGATGTTTACATAAAGATAGATATTTCTCTCATAGAAGAAAGAGAAGAGTAGACCCTCCATTAGCACTTGTGATCAGCAGGACAACGAGGGAAGAAGCAGCTACACCGGTAAAAAAAGGAATCACAAATCAAAAGAAAATCCGTCTCTATCCACACTTTCTTCAAGCATAACTCATGCCACAGCCTCTTTCACAAAACAAGGAACAAAAGAGAGAGGTCCAGCGCTCCTAACAAACATTATATAACACTATGCGTCAGCACATACATAAAAAGGAAGTTTAGTTCACAATATAGCTGTACTGGGTTAAGTTCACCTGCCCAGCGAAGCAACAGGATATCAAACAGTATTAACAGAACACTCCACAGAGGTATGCAGCTTTTTACAAATACTGTACAGACAGCACAGGGTGTACTGTATTACTGAGGGCACCTGTAGTAGTAACATGTCCTCTACAGCAGTCACACACATGTTCACTAATACCCCTTTCACATTGCAAAAAAAAATCCAGGTCCCAACGACCCCATGTCAAGGCTCCCTGTGAAAGGGTCCCACTGCTTTGACCTGGGTCTAATGACCCAGGAATTAGGAATAAGACCCAGGGTTATTCCTGGTTCTGACCTGGGTAGCCTTCAGTGTGAAAGGTGAGAACGTTTTTTTTTTCTGGGTCTCACGGAAGAAAAGTGTTTGGGGATTAGAGACTTGAGTCATCAAAGTGATGACTCACAATGTAGTCCCGGATTCAAAAACCTGGGATATTGCCCAGTGTCAATGAAGGGGGGGGGGGGTTTGGGGGAGAGAGCTGGAACACAGCAATAACCTGGATTTTTGAAGCTGGGTGGTGATGTGAAAGTGGTATAATGCAGGAAAAGTGCAGTCTTTCACTGGTTCCTGTACTATGGTCTGTAAAGGCTCAATTTCAGGAGTATCTATTAACCCCAAACAGTCTATGGCAGCTTCCTTGTTGTATACCCCTACAAACTAATAATGACCACATAAAAAAAAAAAAAGAATCTTAAAAAGTTTGGGTTTTTCGAATAGTATCAAAAATCTAATGACAAAAAAATATATATTGCAGAAAAGTTTAACATTAATAACTTAGGCCAGATGAAAATCCAGAATAAGTTTCATATGTTTTCCCCAGACGTGTTGCTTAGTTACATTTGGATTCCTTGAAATAATCTCAAAACAAGAGGCACTTAAAGGGTTATATAATGGACCTCACTAAAAATAAGGAGCTTAAGAATGGTATAATAGGATTAATAATTACACACTTAGAATATGAATTCCTGGAAAAAGAAATGGTTTTATAAGGCTACTCTTGAACAGTTAGCAGTTCCAACGTTAATCGTGTCACATGATTAGAAGGGCTGTAGTTCAATATCTTGTGCACCAGCTGTTAGGAGGTCACTTTTTTGTATGTGACATGCAAGTGCGGAGCCATTGTCTGTGTGCTAGTTTCCATGGAGACAGTCTGCTCCAGCTTCCCTTCAGGGGTCAGACGAAAGGTGCGAGAGATCTGCAAGTGGATGAAAACGAGGATTATTATGGACGCCATATTGAATTACTGATGATGTTGATTTAGCATGGGTTCTGTAACTAATAGTTTCTTTTAATGGCTTGCCTGAAATATCTAATGCACTGCTCTCCAACCTACCCCTGATTTTATCAAATCACCTCCTCAACGAGACTGTCCATAATTAGTGATTGGCAAATAAAAGGGTCACAGATGTAGGTGTGGTTGTCCTTGTTTATTGGCTGTAAGAAATGACAGTTTAAAGTCCTATCCATTGGAGTACTCAGTATTGCTACATTTTCAACACACCCCTCAGTGAGGGCACTGATGAGGGGCATACAAGTAACTGGTGACATGTACTTCAGTGGGGCAATTGTTTTGTTTTATGCATGTATAAACACGGGGCTTATGTTAAAACAAGATAGAACTCCTTTGCAGAAGACAAATATCACTGGTAAGTGTGAAGCAGTCACTGTGAAAGTGATGGATCTAAAGCATTCATGTGGGTTTGCCATAATATAGCTATACTAAGACCCAAGATAAGTAGAATATTTTGTTCAACAGAAATAAACCTATTTATTGGTTTGGAATAACAGTGGTTACTTTTGCCCTCACTGCACTTGTGTAATAATTCACGCACTTAAAAAAAGTGCAGCCATTTGTTATATGTAACTAAATGTCTACAATGATCACCAGTTTATTTATTGGGAGGAGTCATCCAGCACTGCATATATAATGAGGACATGTGTTTGGGATAAAATACCAGATCCAGACTTAAGTACGACAGTGAATTTAGCATGCTGCATGTGTAAATTTGGCTGTAGGAATGCACTGCGCAGGCGCATCGTAACTCTGATCGTACAAAACTTGTTCGGAACTACGGACAAAGGGTATCCTCCCTACGCATTGTAGGTGGAGGGGGGCATTTATATTGTATAGTATGGGCTGGGTTGGGCAGTTACGTACGACAAGGCGATACATACGTCCAGAGATTACATATGCAGAAATTACGCGCAGTTCAGGGGAGTGCGTTATAATGAATAGTGCGTAACTACGCAACGCGATCGTACTTAAAGTAAACTTAAGTCTGGCTCTGGCCCCATGTTATATCAAGCAACTACTGGTTTATAGAATGTGTACAATTATACCCTATTCTGCTATACTCCAAAAGCACATACGCAGCCAGGGACTTACCTTCTGGACATAAGGTTCCTTGGCAAAGCTGATTCTGCCGAGTGAGTGCGAGTTCAGTGTGAGCTGTTCCCCCAACACCTCTCCTTCTTCTACTTCCACAACACCTAATCACAGACAATGGAAATCTATAAAGCATCAACACATTGTGGTCCAGCAGCTCACACTACCTGATGTGTGGTTACTCTGCATGTAAAAAGGAGGCTAGACTGGTTTCCCCCTATATTAAAGGGCATGCACCTGTATAAAAGTAGGACCTGTAATAACTGAAATGATACGGACATACCACTGACACGGACATACAACGATCAGTAAATCTTTGCATATCATGCAAACACATACCCATGACACATGTTTTTCAGGGTTTTTCTTGTTGTTTATATTTTTTGCAGTGATTTTGCAGAGTGTAATTTTCTACATATTCCATACAGCCCCAAAGTATCACACTTCTTTACAACCTTGCCCCGAGTACCACCTGATAGTTGTTCAAGTACCACCAGTAGTACAAGTAAAACTCAATGAGAACCCCTGCACTAGAGTTATTGGTCCAATCATCCAATGATCAGTTTTTAAAACAACAAATAAACCAGATACGCACTGGTACGATAATTTGGTCTTTTGACATGTCTGCTTTAAATCTTCTATCTTCTTGTGAATGGACATTTCAATTATCATGTCTCCTGTCACAGCACTACAGCCTGAGGTTTTGCAGTGCTATGACAGTGGACCCAAGAAAGGGAGAGAGAACGCAGTGTCCTCTCTCCCTCTATGTGTGTATTGTGACAGCGCTGTGCCGCCTGCAACTGTGAGAGGTCCTGCACGGTGCTGCAGAACCTCTCACACTATCCTCCATTCATGAAATTAGGTTTTGTGACTAGCAGGCTAGATGAATGGGTCTCCTGTCAAGATTAACAGGAGACCCACCCAATCAAAGAAGACTGCAGCCAGCCAATAGGCTAGCTATTCTCCTGAGATTCTCCTGCTAGGATTATCGATCCCAGCAGGGGAAGTGTATGGCGCTAATAACGGGACCTTTCCCCCAGGGGAAAATTGTCCCGTTTATAGGGTCACCCCAGCTGGGATCAGTTATGTTCCTAGTGTATGGCCAGCATTACATAGAGAAACAGGGAAAAGTGACGGCAGATAAGAGCCACCTGAACCACGCAGTCTGCCAAATGTTATTCTCTCTACTGATGCTAGACCATATTTGTCCATCAATTTAGTTTAAGATTTAGGATATCCTTTTATTGTCTAACTAGGTCTATAGTGTTACCCTCTATCACCTCAGATGGGTGAAGTAATTTTTCTGCACATTTCCTCTAAACCTATCCTCCTTCAGTTCATACGTCTTCTTTTATACCTCTTCCTTTGAAAAATGCCACCCTCCTGTATTTGCTTAAACCCCTTGATATTTGTGAAAGCAACTATCATATGCCCCTCCCCCTCCATTTTCTGCTCCAAGCCACATGTTTAGTTTCTCCAGTCTTTCTGTTCACAAATTTAGATGCCCTTCTTTGAGATATGGCCTCCAGAACTTAACACATTATTCCAGATGACATTGTAAAAATAATAGTTATGAGTAATGGTATGGTAAGGAGTTGGTATTATGTTGGTATTACCAAAGTTCTGAGCGCATAAAAAGGCCACTTGGTTGGTCCCAGGCTTCACACGGATGAATCCACATTCCCTGTGCATTGCCTTCCCCGTCACAGGGTTTGAGGCACAAAACCTGCAGAACATGACCCCAAATGTGAGTTGTGCTGCAATTTATGTACACAAGCAAATCACACTGACATTTACAGTATGTCCCTAGTCTGTCATGATACTGTTTACCTGTCTAACACACACACTTCCTTTTTCCTTCTCTGGTTTAATACGCACTACCCTACATCCTGGTAGAGCTGCACCAGTTCCAAAAACTGAAAACCAATTTTAAAGTGCTATTGTAACCTTTACTTAATGAAACTATATAGCATGGAAAGAAGTACAGAAATACCTGGCTGATTGCACTCTTCCACTTATATGTGAACCATTGCTACAATGGGCCGGACCCTGATCTACTGACGCCTTACAGCTTCCCAAGGTCAGTACAGCCGGCATCGTAGCGGGGACTGTGCGCCTCCTGCACTCCCCGCTGTCAGTAGGAAATCTGGACACTTACATGCCCAGATTCCTACCCTAAATTTTACGATCATGTATGCAGCCTTACAGCCGTATACATGACTGTAACGGGGCTTCCCCCGCCCCATCCCATCATTACCACGCCTTCACGGCGGAGATTCGACATGCGTAATGGGGTGGAAGCAGACACTTACAGCGTTATAAAAAGGTTGCGTGCATGCGCACAACCTTCTAGACAGGGGAATTACGTATGCGCTGTACATAATTCCCCTGTCGGCCATAGCCCAGGATCTGGGCCAGTGCCACTTAAACATTCTACCATCTAAAAAAAACCAGAATGATTTGTATGCAACAATACATAGCAGAAATGACTGGACAATAAAAAGGTTACTCTGTAACAGTCATTGGTGTCTACTTCTCTCATGTCTCCTGCCACTTACGTGAAATTCAGCATAGGCTGCCCGGCGTGTGAGATGACAGCTTCCTCCATGTACTGAAAAGACGAGATGGAGGGAAACTCTCCTTTCCCAGCAGGCTCAGAAACCCAGGTTCCCAGCATCCATGAAAGGGGTGCCACAGCCGGGTTCAAAGGAGGAACCTCTGTAACAAGAACATCAGATGAATGCAATGGAGATTGGAAATTAAATACATGCACTCACTCTCCTCGGTTGCATGAAGGTCAGAACTGAGGCATTTCTGACATTCTGACGCATCCTCACATCATAATGAGGGCACATTGGAAGTCTGCACACAGTGTTGTATATAAGGTATACTGTAAAATTGCCCTAACCCCTCCCCCTTGGGCTTGCACCCGTCCCGCCATTGGAGGCCTGTTGTAAGTGGAAACACAACATGTGCAAACACAAAGGGTGGGATTTTCCCAATCCTAGCAATAGAAAATACTCACTTTTCAGAAGTCTGCTTCAGGTTCAGTAACACTAGATATTACATGTTATTATTGTTATTTATTTATTAACAGGTGTTTATATAGCACCAGCATATTACATAGCGCTTTACAATGTTAACAATCATTACAAAACTGGGTGGTAACAGACAGACTGGGTGGGTAAGAGGGCCCTGCCCGCAAGCTTACACTCTATAGGACATTAAGGATTGAGACATAAGGACAAGTGCTATATATCACACAATGGACTGGCCAGCGTGTAAGGTAAAAGTGCTCAGTGTTCTGTATGATCCAGCCACACAGAATTGTTAGTAGCAGGAATAAGGGGAATTTTAGTATGGAAAGTTACGTTTTCAAGTTGTGTTAATCATTTAACAGAAAAATAAACTGGAGAGCAAAGTGGTTGAAAATGGAAGTTGACAACTATTAAGCAATAAGTTGTGCAAGTTGATAAGCTTGTCTGAAAGATGAATTGTATGGGAGTGCTTAAAAGTTTGGAGAGTAGAGTAATCTTAAATGGGTGAGGATGGTTATTCCAGAGAGATAGGGTGCAGCACGGGAGAAGTCCTGTAACCGAGAATCAGAGCATTTGTTTAGTGTAAAAGAAAGCTGTATGTCCTGTGAAGATCTAAGAGAGCGAGCTGGGATTTATCTTGAGATGACTGAGGAATTCTTACAACATATTTAGTATCTTTAAATTATTAGTTATAAACAGTTGTGTAAGATGACAACATTATTCTAAGAGTTTTTCTTTGTCTTGCTTGCTTTGTTGTGATTCTATATTTGGATTTTATGTCAATAACTTTAATTTTATTTTCTAGTCAAAATTACTTATAATGTGATATCTTACTTTTCAATATCCTGATCAATAATTAGCATTATAGTACATTATGGACATGACTCACACTTAAGAGTAAAATTGCGAACTTACTTAAATATACGTATGTGACAAATCCGCAATACTGATTCAAAGAAAAAAATAGATTAACCACTCCCCCTGTATCAGCAGTGCAACGTACGGACGCAAGTCTTTCCTGCGTATAATTAGGTACGCGCAGATTTTATAAGCTCTGAATCGGTTGTGCGTTTAGGTACTTAAAATTACTTATAATTCAAAGATACGTAACTAAACGCACTGATTTGGCTTTTGAAAAGTAATTTTTTTATTCCCCAAAAAAAAAAAACAATAAAAAACAAAAACCTTGTACTCCTATTAACATATGTTAACAAAAGTAACCAACAAAATTACACCTTGAAATAAGAATAATCATGACATAATTTACAATACTCAAACACATACTGCATGAAGTTAGAAGTAAAAAAAAAAAAATGTATACCGGTAATATATATTTATTTGTCCACAATATTAAAAGCAATAAAAAAAATGTAAAAAATACCTTCACAAAATCAAAACAAATAATGGCACTTTTAAAATGTTAAAGTCTTGCACAAAATGTAAACTCAGCCTTTATTTGTTTCATTTATAAACATGATAGGATGCATAATGGAGCCTGCAGTGATCGCATTAGGGTCAATGCGATCGCCACAGGCTCCATTATGCGTCTTGCGACAGGCTGTGCGTTCCGGTGCGCTGTCCCCCTGGTTGAGGATGAAGAAGCAGTGTTGCCAGTGGTCCTGAATACCCCCGGGCCGGTAAGTTTGTAACAATTTTTATTATTTTTTTACTGTAAACAATTAGCGGTCATTTTTTTTTTATTAGCGGTATTTAACGTCTTTATTTTTTAAAGGGGGCATTAAATGTTTAGTATTTTTTAGGGTAGGGGCCGGCCCTATATTTTATTACTGTGCTAGAAGGGGTATGCATTTGTCACAAGTGACAGGGCATGCTTGCACTTGTGGTTCTCCAAGTGCTAGCATGCCCTGCCATCCCTGGGCATGCTGATGATTGTAGAACTACAAGCATCAGCATGCCCTGTCGGGTTTAAGCTGCTAAAACCCGGGAAATTCATTGGTGATGTGAACGGTACATACCCGTGAAGTTCCCAGATTTTTGAGGACTTAAAAGGTGTGTTTTTTTTTTATACCCAGTATTTCATCTCCTGGAAAAACCCGGGTGTTTAGACTAGAGTTTTTCACAGTTGGTGATGTGAAAGGGGTATTAGTTTAAGCAAGCACTCCTACCTGTGAATCAGCCCTAGCTCTATTGGAACGCCCATACTGTACATTAGTAGCCCGTGTGCTGCTCAGTTGCATTAAGAGTGTTGCCACTCTAGCCAGGCATGAGGGATTCGTTATGTGCCAAAATGTGTGCTTTAGTCCTAAGTCAAATTTATGTGTATGTGAGCCAGTTTTTCCGTGCGTATATTTGGGTTCTGGGCATGCGCAGTTTAAATGATCATTAAAATACGCATGTAGATTCATCACTTACGTGTGAATACAGTCCTATGTTACAATCTTGATACAGTAGAGAAAATAGAACTGAAACCACATAACTAGTATTGAGAAAAGAGGGGGCATGACACGTCTCCAAGCTATTGTACATAATAAATCAAGAGTCACGTTACCCTTAACAGGAGTTACATATAATTATCAGAAAACTTGTGTGCATAGGCCATTTAGTATTTATTAGATTTTGCTTGTATGATGCCATTATCTAGCTTTAAAACACGCTTCTGTTATTCAATGAATCCTTGTTTGTTCAGAAAAAGAAGAAATTTGGAGTTGGTAATAGTTTAAAAGCTCCAAATATTTTTAACAACATATTTTTATGCGGTTTAGAAAAAGGCTGGTGCTTTCCAAAACTAGCATTCCCCTTTCCTGCATCCAGAGGTCTGAATCCAGTCTCTTATATGCAATTCAGATTACTTACAATTACATGTTGAACAAGACATTGAAATATACCCAATGACCTATGCAGTATTTTACTACCATTATCATAATACCATATGTCGCAAGTACACAAAGCAAAGTTAGACGTAATAGCAACAAAAATAAGGATCAATTCTGCACCTTGGCTAAACCATGTTGAACAGAAAGAGGAAGCAAATGTAAAGTGCACCAAGATGTTCAGTAATTATGTGCAATTAGTAAAATCAGTCAGTATTTCCCTGCATGAAAAACATTACTTTGCATCATCCACAAAGCTTCATGGTTTGTTCAGCTGTGGAGTTACAACTCTTTGTGCAGTTACTTGTCTGTCTGGAGAAACTCCCATGTCTTTTCTTAAGGACCATTTATGGTTTACATTTAGGATATCTGGAGACATAACTCTGCACAGTCCACACCTGTCATGGCTGTAAGAAGATATTGAAGGTTTACTCTGCTCAATACAATCACACATTTATTACCTGCATTGAGCACACTGGCCATATTTCTTCCCTGACTTGTCCCAGGCAGGAAATCATGTCACATAGAAGAAGTGCATTGTGGGAGATATAGTTTCATGTTACATTTTACAGGATCTGTAACTTCACACCTGTTAATCTCAATGCTACAAGCACTGTCACCTGATTTGTATGCCAAAGTAATTTATGTGAACACTTTATGTGAACAATTTATTTGAACACTTCAGAAAAATAGAAAATAAAGTTTAACTTTCCACTTGTTTATATAAAACCTCTATCACACTGTAATTATACAGGCGTATTTTTCAATGCAGAATTTCTTTTCAATCCTTTAAATCCGATGTCCATGTCCTGCAAGATCACTGGCGAGTGCTCACAAATCACTGAAGGGACTATTTTATTACGCAATCTGCGTGATAATTGTGTAAAAATCATGTAGTGTACACAGCCTATGTATGTGCATTTGAGTCCATTTGTTAATAAATAGGTGATATACTTTAACAGAGAGACACACACACACACACATACATACACACACACACACACACACATATACACACAGA